>CM060315.1:6760359-6787859 GCA_030674185.1 Monoplex corrugatus | reverse complement strand
AAAAAAAAAAAAAAAAAAAAAAAAAAAAAAAAAAATGAGGCCACATACTTCAACAAGACTGACCTGAGAATTCTTTGGGTCGTGGAGGCATGAGAAAGCACGGTGCAATCATGAGGGTGAAGTGCCAGAAGCTGTGTGTGTACTGGTAGGTGGACAGGTGCCACATCATACCATAGTTCACACCTATACCTGCGACCGCCAGCACCACACCCGGCAACAGGCAGTACAGGTAACGACGTTTGGATGGGAACAGCCTTCTCCGCAATCGCACCACCCGTACCTACATCAGTACAATAAACTGCTGCAATCTATACAAATATTGCATTTTCATCCAAATATTAAAACAATGATTAAGAATAATAACCACATGATTAACCCATCACCATAGAGTACTAACTGGCAATGTGGAGAGACATTTAGAAAGCTACACAGAACATTACATACATTCTTGTTAACCTTTTATTCTTGTTAACCTTTTGAGTCTGTCTCCATATTCACCAGCACCCTGCATTGTCAGCCACAATATCAAAGCAAAAACTTAACTGAAGCTGGTGGATAGCGTGAGGGAGTGAAACAGTTAAGTTTCTGTAAGTGGTGGACAGAGTGAGGAAGTGAAAGGGTTAAGTTTCTGCTTTGCCATCACAGCTGACAATGCAGGATGCTAGCAGATAAGGCAAGGGAGTCAAAGGGTTAAGTTGCTGTCATACCACCCATTGGAGAAAACTCCCCATTGTTACAAGTTACTTCTGCTCTTCCAGAAGATGCAGACTGTGCAGCAACATACTTACCTGCACAGAGTAGGCAAAACAACATACACACACATCTGAGAAAAATTGGAACGTAAAATAAAAAATTTCAAAAAGTTCTTACTAAGGTGTTCAATAATGACTTTTCTCATTTTTGATATTCAATAATGACCTTTCTGATTTTTAAAATATGTCCCCTTGCTCCTGACAAAATATGCTGGAGGCAGATTGAGTAAGCATCCCCCACCCTTTCCTTTCCATATACCCGGATACCTCCTCTCCCCCTTTTCCAACTCCAAACTGTGTGGAAATACCACTAGTTCTAACAACAGTCACCATGAAGCCAGTGAGAGCCCTCCCACAAAATCTGACAATAATGGACTGATAGCAGGTACACCAAGAACCCCTCATGAAAATTTATCTTTGGACAGGGGAAAAACGAGTTAATGCAGGTATGTACTTGCAACCCCAAGAGAGGCAAACTTATGGTTGTCTCCCTTCCAATGCCGAGCCCAAACAAAGAGAAAGACAAAGACAAGCCAACATAAAGAGACCATTACTGGACAGTTACCTGTCTGGTCCGAGTCAACATAAATGAAACAGAAACATTTGAGAGGTGACCAGTCACTGTGCTGTAGTGGTTAATGCAACAAACTACCGACTGGAAGGTCGTGAGTTCGAATTCCCATTAGTCCCATCAAAATCATTACGGGATTTTTTGGCCCCAATCGGCACCTGCCAAGACTTGAGGACGCTATGGGCTTATGAAGTCTGATGGTCAAGTCTCATTCATCTACAGGATGCATCACTAGGGGTGTCGCTCAAATCTCTTGACCAACATTGCAGGTGTCTGTATCTCTCAGGCCTGGTTGACACCAGGATATATCATGGTGATAAGCCCAAAGTACAGCCCAGTAACGCAGCCTCAATCGCAGGTGGAATTCCACAATATCATTATGTCATCTTCATTATCATTATAACATCGCAAAATATGTCCCAACCGATGTGGCAATTACAAAAAAGAAAAGAAATAGAAAACAGAAAAAGCAGGAAACCCTCAAGAGAAAAAAAAGTATATGGTACATGCTTGGGACTGGGAAGCAAAGAGAATCCTATCACACCCCACACCTAGGACATAGCACAGCCAAATATATGAAAAAGAAAAAAGAAAAAGAAAGAAACCTTCAAGGGAGATAAAACTTAAAAGAAAGAAAAGAAAGAAAAAAATATATGAGGCATGTCTGGGGTAGGGAAGCAAAGCGGATCCTATCAGACCCCACACCTAGGACACAACAGAGCCCAATATGTGAACTCACCCAGCTGACAACTAGGAACAGACCAGCTACAACAAGCGGAATGACGTGGGCCACATCACTGTGACGGTCACTGTTCTGCAAAACTGCGATCACCAAAGCTCCTGACATCAGCAGGAAGGTTCGCAGGCTTTCACTGATCCTTGCCATGGTCAGCAGAACTGCGTAGAAGGACAGTATGGAGCCAAAGAAATCACAGAATGCCAGCGTGCTGTAATCCATGATGCACAACTGGAAGACGGGACTCGTGTCACAGGCGTGGTAAAACTGAAACAGTGTTCATGGCCTGTTTAAAAATCACACCCTTTTGTTATTTCCATATTTTACTTGTTCCATCCCTGAAATTCATTTACTCCCATCATTTACTCAGAACTTTGTTCTTTTAAAAAAAAAGAGTTATTGATTAATTAATGGAATTTCATTCAAACAAATGCTAAATCCCAAACAAGTGTGACTGCCCACGTTCAAGCAAACAGGAACCACGATTTAATACAACCAGACAAGACAGGAGCAAATTTTCGTCCAACTGGCCTTTGTCAAGCGTAGATGTATGATCACAAATGAACAAACACCAAATACAAAAATTAGGAGAAAAAGACTGAAACTTCCCTGCTGCTTTGTCCAGTGTGAGAAAAGGACTAAAAGACCAGTTGGCCAAAAATTTGCGCCTGTCTCATCTGGTTGTATTAAAGACACATTCTGATTCTTTATTTGTGTTTTTTTCTGGTTCCTGTAAACAATTGCTAATATTGATCTTTGTACATGTTTTTAATAGTGATCTCTGCACAAGTTCTGTTTCATCCTCTCATGGTTAACTTCTATAAATGACAAGTCTCCTGTGTGCTTGCCTGCTTTTATAATAATAATGATTACTACGTGTACAGTCTCTCATCTGACAAAAGCTCTAAGCTCTTCACCAAAGCATACGAAACAAAAGAAGACACACATAAAACAGATACATGTCAATCCCTACTGCTATGATAAAAACATTAACCATAATAATACAATGGGAAGAAGCAAACATTAGAGACAAAAGTAGACACACATAAAACAGATACATGTCAATCCCTACTGCTATGATAAAAACATTAACCATAATAATACAATGGGAAGAAGCAAACATTAGAGACAAAAGAAGACACACATAAAACAGATACATGTCAATCCCTACTGCTATGATAAAAACATTAACCATAATAATACAATGGGAAGAAGCAAACATTAGAGACAAAAGTAGACACACATAAAACAGATACATGTCAATCCCTACTGCTATGATAAAAACATTAACCATAATAATACAATGGGAAGAAGCAAACATTAGAGACAAAAGTAGACACACATAAAACAGATACATGTCAATCCCTACTGCTATGATAAAAACATTAACCATAATAATACAATGGGAAGAAGCAAACATTAGAGACAAAAGTAGACACACATAAAACAGATACATGTCAATCCCTACTGCTATGATAAAAACATTAACCATAATAATACAATGGGAAGAAGCAAACATTAGAGACAAAAGTAGACACACATAAAACAGATACATGTCAATCCCTACTGCTATGATAAAAACATTAACCATAATAATACAATGGGAAGAAGCAAACATTAGAGACAAAAGAAGACACACATAAAACAGATACATGTCAATCCCTACTGCTATGATAAAAACATTAACCATAATAATACAATGGGAAGAAGCAAACATTAGAGACAAAAGAAGACACACATAAAACAGATACATGTCAATCCCTACTGCTATGATAAAAACATTAACCATAATAATACAATGGGAAGAAGCAAACATTAGAGACAAAAGAAGACACACATAAAACAGATACATGTCAATCCCTATTGCTATGATAAAAAGATTAACCATAATAATACAATGGGAAGAAGCAAACATTAGAGACAAAAGTAGACACACATAAAACAGGTACATGTCAATCCCTACTGCTATGATAAAAACATTAACCATAATAATACAATGGGAAGAAGCAAACATTAGAGACAAAAGAAGACACACATAAAACAGATACATGTCAATCCCTACTGCTATGATAAAAACATTAACCATAATAATACAATGGGAAGAAGCAAACATTAGAGACAAAAGAAGACACACATAAAACAGATACATGTCAATCCCTACTGCTATGATAAAAAGATTAACCATAATAATACAATGGGAAGAAGCAAACATTAGAGACAAAAGTAGACACACATAAAACAGATACATGTCAATCCCTACTGCTATGATAAAAACAGATTAATTATAATAATACAATGGCGAAGAAGCAATAAAAATGACTCATGGTCAAGTATCTACTTCATACGTTGATCAGTGGGGCAGGGGATGGTGGTGACTGGGGAGAATAAGTTTTAGTGTGAAATAAACATTGTTCAAACAACCACTTTGTTCAAACAACCACTTTGTTCAAACAACCACTTTGTTCAAACAACCACTTTCTCTCTTGGATTAGTTTCCATCCAGCACAACAATCTTTTCGTTTTCTTACAACATGGCTGAATTTGAGCTTGCTTGACATTTCTTTGATTGTTGTAGATGTTCTTGTCTATGCAAAAGTAATAGATTTAAAAGCTTTTTCACTTTCAATCTTCAGAGTGCTGAATGTTTAACCCTTTGACTCCCGCACCCTATTCACCAACACCAAAAACTTAACCATTTGATTCCTTCACCCTACCCACCAGCTTCCTGCAGAAAGCTGGTGGATAGGGTGAGGGAGTCAAAGGGTTAAGTTTTCACTTTGCTAGCATGACGGGATGCTGATGGACAGGGTGCGGGAGTCAAAGGGTTAAATCTGCTATACAGCAAGAAAATTTTATATTATCACCAGCAGCATCAGTGTGGCAGCACTGTTTAAGTAATTACAAAGGGAAACTCATGTCGCCACACAAAAGTGTTTAAAAACAGAGTGGTTACTAACAACAAGATATTCATATCTCAATACACAAGTTTTTAAAAGTAGGGTGATGACTAACAGTTACTTGTATCTTGATGCATAAGTTTTTTAAAGATAGAATGATCATTACCATACTCAGACCTCCATTCATAAGTTTTCAAAAGCAGAGTAATTACTAACACCAGATACTCACGGCTAGATACATAAGTTTACAAAAACAGAATGATTACTAACGAATAACACTCATATCTCCCTACATCAATTTTTGAAAATGAAAGAAAAAAAAAAGAAAAGAAAAAGCAAATACTATCACAGTGCAGTAAAAGTGAACAGTCACAAGATGGTAAAGCCATTCTAACGATTTCCCTTTTTATACAAAACTTACAGCAGAAAGTCTACGTGTTGTACTTTCCAAAGTCTCTGACATCTTGAAAAAAAGCATCAGATGAAATAAAACTTGATGTAAAGCAAAGTCAATGGTAGACTGTTAAAACAGTAAAAACAGAGAATAAAGATTTTACAGTCAGTTTCAGATTTTCTCCAGATAACGTTTCCACCCTCAGAATAAATTCCATATGCTCCAACACCACAGGTGCCATGTAACAGAAAAAGATCCAAAATGATCATGGCATAGCCATAAGTCTGTGCATAAACCCAATATCCCAATAAGGTTTTGAGATTCTACCAACTAATTCTCCTCAAGAAACACAATTTAGATCCAAATGAACTGAAAAATTACCGGCCTATCTCTAATCTCTCTTTCTTGTCAAAACTCCTTGAAAAAGTCGTCCTCAACCAGCTGAACTCTCACCTGTCTGCCAACAATCTCCTCAATCCTTTCCAGTCAGCCTACCGCCAGTGCCATAGCACTGAAACTGCCCTACTACACATTCTCAACAATCTCCTCCTTGCAACTGATACTGGCAAAGTCTCTCTCCTCACACTCCTTGATCTGTCTGCAGCCTTTGATACCATTGATCATGGTATTCTCCTTTCTAGACTTCATCATACTTTTGGCATCTCTGACATTGCTCTGTCTTGGTTCACTTCATACCTATCAAACAGAAAACAAACCGTTCTCATCAATGGCACTTACTCTCAACCTGCATACCTGACCTGTGGTGTTCCACAAGGATCTGTCCTTGGCCCTGTTCTTTTCACTCTTTACACTTCCCCCCTGTCCACCATCACCAACTCCCATTCTATAAAACACCACTTCTATGCTGATGACACCCAACTTCAAGACAGTGACTCACCTGATAATATACAGCGCCTGTTGACTCGCACCACTGAGTGTTACTCGGACATTAAGAACTGGATGACACACAATAGACTTCAGCTTAATGACGACAAAACAGAAGCTATCCTCATTGGCACCCGTCAGAAACTTTCTCAGCTGCCTCCTCTTTCTCTCCCATTATGTAACACATCAGTCCCAATTTCTGATTCAGCTAAAAACCTTGGTGTCTGCATTGACTCTACCCTCTCCATGAACAACTTTGTTTCTCAAACTGCCAGATCCTGCTACTATCATCTCCATCGTATAAAGCTGATCAGGAAGTATCTCTCTGTCGAAACAACTGCAAAACTCGTTCTCTCCTTCATAATGTCTCGCATTGACTATTGCAATTCACTCCTGTCTGGTCTTCCTGCCTCCACCATTCACATCCTACAGCGCATTCAAAACAATGCTGCACGCCTTGTACTCAAAAAGAAAAAAGCTGACCACATATCTCCTCTCCTGGCACAACTTCACTGGCTCCCTGTATCAAAGCGCATACAGTACAAACTAGACACCATGTGCTACAAAAGCCTCAATAACGCAGCCCCCGATTACCTGTCAAGCCTACTTGAGATCTATGTTCCCTCACGTACCCTCCGCTCTGCCTCTGATCCTCTGACTCTTCGCTTTCCACGCACTAAGCTCAATACCTATGGTCCACGAGCCTTCTCTGTTTCTGGTCCACTCTCCTGGAACAAACTTCCTCTCTCAGTCCGTCAGCAACCTACTTTTGTCTCCTTCAAGTCCGCTCTCAAAACTCACCTTTCTCTCCTGCATAAAATCCTAACCTCACTCAACCCTCCCCTCTGCAGCCTGTCTCCGCTCGGAGGGAATCACATGGTTATAATATATAATTGTATGCTATGCTCTCTATAATTTTCCATTGCTTTTATTCTTGCTTTTATTGCTTTTATTCTTTCTCCCCATTTATAGCCATGCGTGTGTGTGGGTGTGTGTGTGTGTGTGTGTGTGTGTGTGTGTGTGTGTGTGTCTGTGTGTGTGCGTGCGTGTGTGTGCGGGCGTGCGTGCCTGCGTGTGTGTCTGCTTCAGCGCTTAGATTTGATTTTATCAAGATTTTGCGCTATATAAATATTGTAATTATTATTATTATATGTTCTTTATGCTCTTCTTTATGCTTGTATCAACTTGTTACTGAAACAAACATGGACTGTCTGTTATAATTTTCTTCTGACACCCACCAAAAACAACAGGAAAGCTCTCAACCCAAACCAAAAATGTCCACAACTAAAATGTTCCCAAGTGGGGAATTGAACTCCAGGTCTGAGAAATCCTAACCACTAGGCCACCTGGGATCCAAAGTCAAAAGTTCCAGAGAAAATTTTATTCACACACCTTCCTGAAAACAGTGCTGATTCTAATTTGGTAAAGATCTGTCTAGGCACTGAAAAATGTTGCTGACACATTTCTCTCTCTCTCTCTCTCTTTCTCCCCCCTCCCTCCCTCACACACACACACACACACACACACACACACACACACAAAAATACACACACACACAGACAGACATCTCTCTCTGGTCAATATTTAACACTGAAACAATTTGACTGTTTTTAAAAAAGGGAGACCAAAAACTGAAGCAGAGAAAAACAAAAACAAAACAAAAAACAAAAAGAAAAAAAAGCCCACTACCACAGCATATTTTTACCCCCTTACTTACAGCTGAGAAGAAGGCATTGAAGAAGAAAATGGCAGCCAGGATGAAGTAGCGTCTGTAAAGAGCCAGACAGATAGCAGGGAGAAAGGACAGGTTGCTCAGCGTCAACAGGTAGACAGCTCTCAGCTGTTCACTATCCGTCAAAGCGTACATGTCATCCTCGCATGACAGACCACGGTACCCTGCAACAGGATTTTTTTAACAGTCATGTCATCTTTTTTTCTAAGGATCATCATCCACAGGAAAGCTGGAGGGAAAGAGAACAACAGGTACATGTAGACCCAGGGAGAAAATACTGGACGGACTTGCAGGGTGGCAGAGGACAGAGAGGGTGGAAGACATGCTTGCGGCGACAAGGGATAGAAGCATACGGAGGGCCATGATCGCCAACGCCATGCGGCAGGGCACATGATGATCATCCTTCATTTGCATTCACATTTATCTCATTTTCTAAACCACCTTAACCCTTTCACTCCTGCACCCTACCCACCAGCTGCAAAAACATTACCCTTTCACTCCCTCACCCTATCCACCCACTTACTCAGGAAGCTGGTGGATAGGGTGAGGGAGGTAAAGGGTAAAGTTTTTGTTTTGCTGTCATGGCTGACGATGCAAGATAATGGCAGATAGGGTGAGGGACTCGAAGGGTTAATGGCCACAGAAGCTGGGACAATTAACAATGCTATAATGATGATGACCCATCCAATCCTTCACGGATTTTTCAGCCCGACCAGCCTCAGTCCAGAACTGAGTGTGCCATGGGTTCATTGGGAAAGCTTGGGGCTGTACAGTCGAATGTCATCCACCTCAAGGAATGCATCATTGAAGGTGTTGCTCAAATCCCCAATCAGCACTGCAGGTGTCTGTATCTCCTGAGCCTGGTTGACACCAAGGTATACTATTGATAGTAAGAGTAGAGTACAGACAGCCCAATCATATGATCTCAATCCAGAATGGAGAGCCATAGCATCATTATCATCATTACAGGGCTTAAAATAGGAGGAGGAAAAAAAAACACTGAAACTAGGGGGGTCCGGGGGCAAATCATGGACCATAACTTGCGCGCCATTGCCATGAACGCTTGCAAGCCAATCACAGTTACCTTGCTCCTTTCTTTTTTTTTTTTTTTTTTTTTTTCTTTTTTGGACAAACCGAAACCACGGAATTCTGCCCAGACGCGGAACGTTTTAAGCCCTGTCATTATCATAATCACAGCAATCTGAAAAATTGTCCCAGATTATAGTGGCTATTAAAAGGGTGTAGGAAATGGGATAGGGAAAAAAACTTCAACTCTCTTACATTACAAATTGCCCTCTTAACCCTTTGATTCCTGGACCCTGTCCACCAGCATCTGGCACTGCAGCCAGGCTAACAAGGCTGGCAAAGCAAAAACTGAACCCTTTGAGTCCCTCACCCTATCCACCAGCTTCCTGCAGGAAGCTGGTGGATAGAATGAGGGAATCAAAGGATTAAGTTTTTGCAGTTAGTAATTAGTGTGTGGAAGTCAAAGGGTTAACAATAAGCTCAGACAAACAAATTAACGTATACCTTTCCTAGTCACCTGTCATTGTGTTCTTCCTCTGTTGACTATGACTATGGTCTTCTTCACAGATGTCTTTAAAGACAGCCATCCAAGGTACCAATCTTCCCCTCTATTTGTTGGTCTTGTGTTTGAAGCAAGACATACAGAGTACTTTCTTTGGCCACTTGATCTCAATTTTCTTCTCCGAGTCAGCAAACTGTATCAAGTTTTACAGTAATACAGGAGGATGGCTTCATCACTCACCTGCAAAACACTCACAGGCAGCAAAGAGAGTGATGGCTTTATCACTCACCTGCAAAACATCACAGGCAGCAAAGAGAGTGATGGCTTTATCACTCACCAGCAAAAACTCACAGGCAGCAAAGAGAGTGCTGGCTTTATCACTCACCTGTAAAACTCACAGGCAGCAAAGAGAGTGATGGCTTTATCACTCACCAGTCAAAACTCACAGGCAGCAAAGAGAGTGATGGCTTTATCACTCACCAGCAAAACACTCACAGGCAGCAAAGAGAGTGCTGGCTTTATCACTCACCTGTACAAGACTCACAGGCAGCAAAGAGAGTGATGGCTTTATCACTCACCAGCAAAACACTCACAGGCAGCAAAGAGAGTGCTGGCTTTATCACTCACCTGTACAAGACTCACAGGCAGCAAAGAGAGTGATGGCTTTATCACTCACCAGCAAAACACTCACAGGCAGCAAAGAGAGTGCTGGCTTTATCACTCACCTGTAAAGACTCACAGGCAGCAAAGAGAGTGATGGCTTTATCACTCACCTGCAAAACACTCACAGGCAGCAAAGAGAGTGCTGGCTTCATCACTCACCTGTCAAAACACTCACAGGCAGCAAAGAGAATGGTGGCTTCTATCACTCACCAGCAAAACATTTACAGGCAGCAAAGAGAGTGTGGCTTCTCATCACTCACCTGTAAAACACTCACAGGCAGCAAAGAGAATGGTGGCTTCATCATCACTCACCTGTAAAACACTCACAGGCAGCAAAGAGAATGTGGCTTTATCACTCACCAGCAAAACATTACAGGCAGCAAAGAGAGTGATGGCTTATCACTCACCTGTAAAACACTCACAGGCAGCAAAGAGAATGGTGGCTTTCATCACTCACCAGCAAAACATTTACAGGCAGCAAAGAGAGTGCTGGCTTTTATCACTCACCTGTAAAACACTCACAGGCAGCAAAGAGAATGTGGCTTTTATCATCACCTGTACAACACTCACAGGCAGCAAAGAGAGTGTGGCTTCATCACTCACCTGTAAAACACTCAAGGCAGCAAAGAGAGTGTGGCTTTATCACTCACCTGTAAAACACTTCACAGGCAGCAAAGAGAATGGTGGCTTCATCATCATCACTCACCAGCAAAACATTTACAGGCAGCAAAGAGAATGGTGGCTTCATCATCACTCACCAGCAAAACATTTACAGGCAGCAAAGAGAGTGGTGGCTTCATCATCACTCACCAGCAAAACATTTACAGGCAGCAAAGAGATGGTGGCTTATCATCACTCACCAGCAAAACATTTACAGGCAGCAAGAGAGATGGTGGCTTCATCAACTCACCTGTAAAACACTCACAGGCAGCAAAGAGAATGGTGGCTTCATCATCACTCACCAGCAAAACATTTACAGGCAGCAAAGAGAGTGGTGGCTTCGATGTACAGCTGGCAGTCACCATACTGTCCACACTGGTTGGGAGCGCACTGTGTTATGCCCACCGTCAACTCCACCATAGGAAGCAAACCGCACGGCCTGGGTCCTCTGACAGAACAAAACTGTGGACTTTAGTTCATGTCTAAAGAGCAAATAATATCACAGTCTAAAGAGCAAATAATATCACAGTCTAAAGAGCAAATAATATCACAGTGTAAACAGCAAATAATATCACAGTGTAAACAGCAAATAATATCACAGTGTAAACAGCAAATAATATCACAGTGTAAACAGCAAATAATATCACAGTCTAAACAGCAAATAATATCACAGTGTAAACAGCAAATAATATCACAGTCTAAACAGCAAATAATATCATAGTCTAAAGAGCAAATAATATCACAGTATAGACAGCAAATAATATTACAGTTTGCATATCACTGTAGCCAGGCGCACACACACACACATACACACACACACATACTCATGCACACACACATACATAATCACACATACATGCACACACACATTAAAACATATACTCACAAACTACAGACAATAGGCATCTTAAAAAATAATTCTTTTATTTATGTTCTTCATAGTTACTCATGTTTGAACATTATTCAAATAGACCATGTTTTTTTTTTCCACAGTTATTCTATCTATATTTATAGCCAAACCAAGACTATTACTTCCCTCTATCCATCGGTATAGTGAGAAGACTTACTGTCTCCCTCTATCCATAGGTATTAGTGAGAAGACTTACTGTCTCCCTCTATCCATAGGTATAGTGAGAAGACTTACTGTCTCCCTCTATCCATAGGTATAGTGAGAAGACTTACTGTCTCCCTCTATCCATCGGTATAGTGAGAAGACTTACTGTCTCCCTCTATCCATAGGTATAGTGAGAAGACTTACTGTCTCCCTCTATCCATCGGTATAGTGAGAAGACTTACTGTCTCCCTCTATCCATCGGTATATTGAGAAGACTTACTGTCTCTCTCTACCATCGGTATAGTGAGAAGACTTACTGTCTCCCTCTATCCATCGGTATAGTGAGAAGACTTACTGTCTCCCTCTATCCATCGGTATAGTGAGAAGACTTACTGTCTCTCTCTACCCATCGGTATCATGAAAAAATTACTGTCTCCCTCTATCCATATGGTATAGTCAAACAAAGATTGTCTCCCTCTATCCACAGCTTTCGTGAACCAAGACTGTCTCTGTCAAACCAAAATTATTCCCTCTTCATATCTATAGTCAAACCAAGACTGTCTCTGTCATATCTTCAGTCAAACCAAGATCCTTACTTCATATCTATAGTCAAACCAAGACTGTCTCTGTCATATCTATAGTCAAACCAAGACTGTCTCTTCATATCTATAGTCAAACCAAGACTGTCTCTGTCATATCTTCAGTCAAACCAAGACTGTCTCCTTCATATCTATAGTCAAACCAAGACTGTCTCTGTCATATCTTCAGTCAAACCAAAATTATCTCCTTCATATCTATAGTCAAACCAAGACTGTCTCTGTCATATCTTCAGTCAAACCAAAATTATCTCCTTCATATCTATAGTCAAACCAAGACTGTCTCTGTCATATCTTCAGTCAAACCAAGATGACTCCCTCTATCATCTATAGTCAAACCAAGACTGTCTCCCTCATATCTATAGTCATAACCAAGACTGTCTCCTTCATATCTATAGTCAAACCAAGACTGTCTCCCTCACATCTATAGTCAAACCAAGACTGTCTCCCTCATATCTATAGTCAAACCAAGACTGTCTCCCTCATATCTTCAGTCAAACCGAGACGGTCTCCCTCATATCTATAGTCAAACCAAGACTGACTCCCTCATATCTTCAGTCAAACCAAGACTGTCTCCCTCATATCTATAGTCAAACCAAGACTGTCTCCCTCACATCTATAGTCAAACCAAGACTGACTCCCTCATATCTATAGTCAAACCAAGACTGTCTCCCTCATATCTTAGTCAAACCAAGACTATCTCCCTCATATCTATAGTCAAACCAAGACTGTCCCTTCATATCTACAGTCAAACCAAGACTGTCTCCCTCACATCTATAGTCAAACCAAGACTGTCTCCCTCATATCTACAGTCAAACCAAGACTGTCTCCTTCATATCTACAGTCAAACCAAGACGGTCTCCCTCATATCTATAGTCAAAACAAGACTGTCTCCCTCATATCTATAGTCAAACCAAGACTGTCTCCCTCACATCTATAGTCAAACCAAGACTGTCTCCCTCATATCTATAGTCAAACCAAGACGGTCTCCCTCATATCTATAGTCAAAACAAGACTGTCTCCTTCATATCTATAGTCAAACCAAGACTGTCTCCCTCTATCCATATCTATAGTCAAACCAAGACGGTCTCCCTCATATCTATAGTCAAAACAAGACTGTCTCCCTCATATCTATAGTCAAAACAAGACTGTCTCCCTCTATCCATATCTATAGTGATACCAAGACTCCTAACCAAGACTGTCTCCCTCATATCTATAGTCAAACCAAGACTGTCTCCTTCATATCTATAGTCAAACCAAGACTATCTCCCTCATATCTACAGTCAAACCAAGACTATCTCCCTCATATCTATAGTCAAACCAAGACTGTCTCCTTCATATCTATAGTCAAACCAAAACTATCTCCCTCATATCTATAGTCAAACCAAGACTGTCTCCTTCATATCTAAAGTCAAACCAAGACTGTCTCCCTCATATCTATAGTCAAACCAAGACTATCTCCCTCATATCTATAGTCAAACCAAGACTATCTCCCTCATATCTATAGTCAAACCAAGACTATCTCCCTCATATCTATAGTCAAACCAAGACTATCTCCTTCATATCTATAGTCAAACCAAGACTGTCTCCCTCATATCTATAGTCAAACCAAGACTGTCTCCCTCATATCTACAGTCAAACCTAGACTATCTCCCTCATATCTATAGTCAAACCAAGACTGATCTCCCTCTATCCATATCTATAGTGATACCAAGACTCCTAACCAAGACTGTCTCCCTCTGTCTGTATCTATAGTCAAACCAAGACTGTCTCCCTCTGTCTGTATCTATAGTCAAACCAAGACTATCTCCCTCTCTCCATATCTATAGTCAAACCAAGACTTACTCATCTCCCCAGCACTGACTCTGCAAGGCCAGGTACCACGACCCAGTGGAAGGGAAGGGTAGGTAAGCATAGCCGGAAACAGTCTGGTTCTGCATGTCGTCTGTTGTGGCGTTCAATGTCAACAGGGCTCCGTCTGGACATGTTGCCAAACTGCCGTTCATGGCCACCCGGTGAGGCATCGTGCACACCCATATCATGCCTTGCCAGTCGTCGTCCTGCTCACAGAAAAGTGATATTTCAGTTGTTTCTGACTAGTGTCGCCAGAATGTCTCTTTCTGTTGAGCTATGCTCCCTTTTACACAAATGAACAAATATTAACACACACAGACATCTGTCTCCTCTCTTAGTAGTCAAGAGGGTAAACTTCAGACTTCCAATTGGAAGATCCTGAGTTTGATCTGCTGAGACATGTCTGCCTTGTGGATAAAGAGTGGATATTTTTTCAGTCTCTCAGTCAACATGTGTGCACACTTGCCAGTACCTGAATCTCCTTCAGCCAAGGACTGAGTCTTATACGGCAAAAACAAAATCAAAGTTGAGATATTCTGATTCTTCAAAGTTATGTGGTTACCTTGAAAACATATGCATATGAGGGTAACTCTGGAGTGAAAAAAAACCAAAACAGTCACAGTACATAAGCAGAGGTTTTTCTTTACAATCATTCACAGTCAGCTAAGAAATATATTCTAGCAATTGGTAGGCTTGAAAATTTATCATGTTTTTCTGAGAGTCACTGTTGGGCAAGATCTTGAATTAAATCCGTAAACTCCTTAGCTTACCACAGATACTGAAATAATACTTTACTTTTCGGTTCAATGAAAAGTATCAAAAGTGATTTATATTACGTATCCCAAAACCTTGCAGATTGTGTGGGAATCACTGATGACTTTTGCGACAGGTTTCGCTATCTCTCCCTGTCCTCTGCCATGCTCTGGGAACCGCTGAAGTTCAGGCCTGTCCATTCCTAGATGTTGTATTTCCGTCTCTTCTTCTACCTTCCTCTTCTTCTTCTCTCTGGCACTGCCTTGCAGACTGGTTTTTGCAGTTTTTACAGCTTTCCAATCTAAGTATCGATGATATTTCATTTTATCTGAATCTGATTTTTTCACAGACACAAAGAGATCCAATGACGTAGAAGACAGAAACACATAATATGACTCACTCTTAATTCTGTTTTAAAAAAGTAACAAACTGTAACAAACCATAAGATAAGCTGTGATGTACAAGGTGCCACCAGTGTCCACAGAGTCCTCCAGACTGAAGGTTCGAACCTCTGTGCTAAAATCAGGCGCAATGACATCAAACTGGGGAACGATCACACCCTCACTGGTCCACATGCCAAACTCAGCGTTGAAGGAGAAGCTCTGATCCTGTAACATAAATTTTGATTACAGAATCAAACATGTGAATGACAAGTTCAAATGCTGATTTAAAACAAAAATGATGACTTAACCCTTTTGTGTTCAAGGTTTGCACTGTCTGACAGTAGAATGGAAACATCTGTTCATGATGCATCACATCAAATAATTTCCATTACAGACTGGCCTTTCCTCTTACCATCTAGGGTCAGACTCTCAGTCAGCCTACTCAAGAGTGGTCCTGACACAATAGGAGCATTATGGGATGCAGTGAACACCTTCTGTACCATATGCTGTGTACAAAACACCAAGTGACCAGTCACATGAGTGTACATACAAATGCTACATGCTCTTTGTGAGACCTTTGTGTGAAACACTGTATGCACTTTTTACCAGCAGCAATACTGTGGCTGTATTGACTTGTTAAAAAATCTTTCTCTAGTTTCAAAGAAATCAACCAAATTATTTTCGTCAACATGACTGCAACTGTGCCGAGTGTTGAACAAAATGTGAATACTAGGGGTTTGTGTGCGTGTTTAACATCTGACAGTATAAATCCACAAAGGTTAAAGAACACAAATTTCAGAATTGATCTGATAAACACAATTTCCTGATGCATTCCATATTCCATGCGGCTCCATTTAACTTTCACACCAAGTGTTTTACAACATGTAGATTCAGGAAAACTACATACTACAACAAGATAAGGCCATTACTTGACATATGAAATAAAGATAAATGAATACATGTATGAAATATCCTATATGCCCTATGACAGAACTATTAGCTGAACAGGTACAGCCAAAAGCCCTATCCCACTGCACTCATGGGGTAAGTCTTTTGGCCATAAACAACCTCTGCACTCATGGGGTAAGTCTTTTGGCCATAAACACCCCTCTGCACTCATGGGGTAAATCTTTTGGCCATAAACACCCCCCTGCACTCATGGGGTAAGTCTTTTGGCCATAAACACCCCTCTGCACTCATGGGGTAAGTCTTTTGGCCATAAACACCCCCCCTGCACTCATGGGGTAAGTCTTTTGGCTATAAACACCCCCTGCACTCATGGGGTAAGTCTTTTGGCCATAAACACCCCCTGCACTCATGGGGTAAGTCTCTTGGCCATAAACAAAGGACAGGGTAACTCCTTTAAAACATAGGGATACCAAGCCTGCAGGTGCTTTCTAACAAAACCATGCTTCCATACAATATAACGCAAATGTCTACATGGTCATTTACAGCAGACAACAATGGCACTGACTCATTGAGATCCCTTCAGGGTGGAGCAGCGAGGATCCTATGCTTCAACAGGATACATCCTCAGCTGCAGCGGAGTGACAGAAGATATGGCTGACTACAACTCCTATGGCAGCCCGCAAGAGTCGGAAAAAATGGCCACATTCACACAATCACTACTAGACGAAGCCTGACCATGAAGATGATGAACAAAAGAAGTAGATACAAATAAGGTAAACATTCAGTCATTCTACTATCCACACACATCTCACACACAGCTTCATCATCATCATGTGCCCTGCCGCTTGGTGTTGACAATCATGGCCCTCCACACGAATCTATCCCCTGTCGCTGAAAGTTCATCTCCCACCCTCTCTGTCTTCAGCCACCCTGCAAGTCTGTCCAATATTTTCTCCTTGGGTCTATCTGGTGTTCTTTTTCCCTCCAGCTTTCCTGTTGTGACCAAGTGTTCTAATTCCCCTCTCCTCATAATATGTCCTATAAATGTTGCTTGTCTTTTCCTAATCTTTTTGATGACCTTCTTGTGTCTACACACAGCTTACTGACATATCCCAAATGACCGGCATCCCACCTGTGGTAATATCTACTTACTACTTACACTGTCTGGCAAACTGTTCCGACCCAAGTGGCCAAGGTTGATGCAGGCAGGATACTGCCCTAGGGAGTTTGGTGCAAGCTGATGAATGCCAGTCACGTTCCTATAAATGGCTGGAGTGATGGTTTCTGTCTGGTTTCTCCATGTGTTGTGAGTGAAGTTAGACCTGATGTTGGTATGGTCATCAACATTGGACACTCTGTCTTGCTTTGGCCAATAGTGTGTTGAGTAACGCAGTGCCTCTGCAGCACACCCTGCACATCCAATGTGATGTTAACATTAATGGTTTGACAAGAAGAAAACATCACAGTGCTATTTCTGTTTCTGTTTATAATAATAATAATTACAATATTTATATAGCGCAAAATCTTGATAAAATCAAATATAAGCGCTGAAACACACACACACGCACGCACGCACGCACACACACACGCACCCACACACACGCACACACACACACACACACACACACACACACACACACACACACACACACACACACACACACACACACACACACACACACACACAAAGGCTATAAATGGGGAGAAAGAATAAAAACAATGGAAAATTATAGAGAGCATATTATATACAATTATACATTGCAATGTGACTCCCCTCCGAGTGGAGACAGGCAGCAGAGGGGATTGAGTGAGGTCAGGATTTTATGCAGAGGAGAAAAGGTGAATTTTGAGAGCGGACTTGAAGGAGACAAAAGTAGGTTGCTGACGGACTGAGAGAGGAAGTTTGTTCTAGGAGAGCGGACCAGAAACAGATGCTGTCAGTGTTGTTAACGCTTCTGTTGTATTATGTTATATCATTAATCTACTGATGGATTTCTTTTCCAGTATTTTCAGTTCTAGGTAGATATTCAAATCAGTAATGCAAGTTTGAAAAATGGCTTTCAGCTAACAACTTCTATCGGTGGAAAATGATGTGTCATTGTCATTGTCATTGTCTCTGCCCATATGATTCAATGAATCCTTTCCTTTGCATGTTTGTTATTTATGTTTTCACATTAAATTTATTTTTACTTTGTTTGTTTAGTTTAGATAAAAAATGTCACTTTTGTGTCTTTATGTTTATGTCACAAGTGTAGCGTACCAAGGACCTGATCAGCTCATGGGTTTATGTGCAGGCTTAAGGCTTGTGTCGTGATCATTCTAGATCTTCTCCATCACATGACACCTGTGATGTTAGTGCACATAGAATTCATTCTGAGTGCGGAGACGTCATCTTGAGAAATTGAAATTGAAACTGTACCAAGGACTAACTATGAGACAGGTCCAGTGGAAACTAATGCTGGCATCTTTAAGTACTACAGTGCTCTGAAATATAAAGTTCTAGAATTTGTGCTAGTGACTTTTAAAAGAACCGTTTGAGCGATAGACGGTACATGCACAGGCAACAGTACAAAGAACCCATCAGTTAGTAGAATCCCAAGACCGCATGAGTGTGTACAATTTAAGTGCATGGTTATGACATTTGCCAAGATCATTTTGATCCCTTTTCATCAGCTGGCACCGTAGAATTGGCATACAGGACTTTTCTGAGCATGATAACATTGTCTTGAAAAAAAACTGGTACTGAAACCAGTTGTTAATCAACTCAATGTAAAAAGTGACTGCACACACACACACACACACACACACACACACACACAACACATACACACACACACACACACATATACACACACACACACATACACACACACACATGCACGCACACACGCGCACGCATGCACGTGCGTGCGCGCGCACACACACACACACACACACACACACACACATACACACACACACATACACACACACACACACACACACATACACACACACACACACACACACACACACACACACACACACACACATCTGCATATTAACAAATGCGACCACCTTCACATCTGAAATCAGACAGAAACACATACATGTAAGACGCAGCCTTTTTGCATCAGGATTTTGGAGTTAGTTCAAGGGGGAATTATCGCACTTGGGCATTTCCAGCAATGCCATAAATGTTCCACCCAAATTTACCAGCAATCATCCGGCAGACACCCTGAGCCCGCGCAAAACCATATGCACTAGCAAGGTTTTTGAATGGGAAAGGGAAAATGGACTTATGAAACACTGAACTAACACTAGAGTGAAGGAAACATCAATTAAGGTGAGCAGCATACAGGCCACTTTCTAATGTCCCAGGTGGGGATTAAACTTAAATGTCAGATCTTTGAGTCCACGGCTCTGTCAAAAAAAAAAACAACCAGCTTGTGAAAAAATTTGCATTAAATCACACAAAATCACCACAGTATATCCACAAACCTTGGATATTAAAACTGACATCAAAGGTGGTGTTCTGAGCACTTGCACTGTCATCAAAGGAAAATGTGACGTAATGGTCATGCTGCGCAAGTGGTGAGGGAACGGTCAACCGGCACTGGGATCCTTGATGGTGACAGTCAACACTGACGGAGGATTTGTCGCCAGCAGCCAAGGAATCAGCTGTTGTCATGGTGACATTACAGTCACTTGTGCTGCTTCCATTGTACTGACAGTTGTTAATCATGATGGAATACACCGTTGTGAAGGCAGGAATCCTGAAACTGAAATTACAACACAAGGTAGAGGGACAGACAAGCAATGGACAAACTACCACCAGTTGTGGTGGGACAGTGGTTAGTGCAATAGGCTACTGACTGGAAGGTTGTGGGTTTGAATCCCAACAGTCCTGTCAAAATCATTGCAGGTTTTTTCTGCTCCAACTGGCTCCTACCTAAAACTGAGTGTGCTATGAGTTCAATGGGAAGACTGGGAACACACAGTTCAGTCTTATCCAAAAGTTCCTGGCTAATGCCACAGGCATCCATATCTCTTAGGCCTTGTGACACATTAAGAAGAATAAGTCCTGTATACCCCATCATTTCCATGTTACTCAGCCTCGTGTGTACAAAAACATCACATCCATTTCATTTGTAGCCAGGTGTACAAACCTGTCTCTGTGCATACATTTATGTCAAACATTTATACAGGCAGCCATTCCGTCATTATTTCCACTTCTCCCCCTCCTACGCTTGTTTGTAACGCATGCTTTACTTTCTTCTTTTTCAGTATTTGATGTATTTTGTAATTTGCATTTTTCATTTTTGTTGTTGTTGTTTTCAAAATTTCTTTTCATTTTGTTTGTTTAGTTTCAAATAATGTATCTCACTTTTATATGTTTTCACTTGTGTTGTATGTGTGGAGTAGCAAGAACTGGCCGTTAGACAGGTCCAGTGGAACCTAATGCTACTATTCTTGAGAAATAAAATGTTTTGAAGTTTGTTTTGAAGATTATTGAAGTTATAGAAACTTTTATTAATTGTGTGGGAAAATGAAAGCATTTTGATGCTGTTTATCTGACTGTTAACAAAAGCACTGATGCTGTATGAAATCTGAAAACTGAACTATTACATTCTTGTTATGTAAATGCTATGTATTTGAAAATGAATAAAAACAAGTTTTAAAAAATTGCATGAATATTTCTATACAAAGAAAAGAACTTGTAAGGGTAAAGACAGAACTTTCAGCAGATTCCAAATGTACCTGAAAATTTGTTTTTGGCCTCCTTGGGAGCTGACTTTGCTGACGTCATCAACAGGCAATGATGCCACCTTTGTTCTTAGCGTGTAGATGGCCGTCACTTCCATGACCCATTGTCCGCCCAAGGTGTCACCCCATCGTAACTGTTCAACATAATAAACATCAATGAGTATTCTTCATATACGAACAACAACCCTGCATTATGAGCTTGGCACTTTCATAATGAACATACAAACAAACAACCTGCATTATGAGCTTGGCACTTTCATAATGAACATACAAACAAACAACCTGCATTATGAGCTTGGCACTTTCATAATGAAACATACAAACAAACAACATACAAACAAACAACCTGCATTATGAGCTTGGCACTTTCACAATGAACATACAAACAAACAACCCTGCATTATGAGCTTGGCACTTTCACAATGAACATACAAACAAACAACCTGCATTATGAGCTTGGCACTTTCACAATGAACATACAAACAAACAACCCTGCATTATGAGCTTGGCACTTTCACAATGAACATACAAACAAACAAACAAACCTGCATTATGAGCTTGGCACTTTCACAATGAACATACAAACAACCCTGCATTATGAGCTTGGCACTTTCATAATGAACATACAAACAAACAAAAACATGTTTCATCACAGTATTTGCATCATAAACATAGTGTAAAGGAATGTCAAGAGTCCTGATTATATTATCACTGGATTCCACAGCAATCCACTATTTTAACAGCCTGTTGTGGTAAAGACAACTCACATAGTCTATGATGACTGGCAAAGGGTTGATCACACTGGCTGCCATGTAGACTCGACCAGGGGTGGGCGAGGTCAGGGTCAGTGTGCTCAGAGTCCTGTTGTTGTCATGGTAAACAGTCTGTTGGTCAGAGGGCAGGATGAAGGCATGGGGCATGGTCTCATTGTACACCTGCAGGACAGGAATGGCTGCCCGGCGAAGTGACCTTCCAATGAAAAAACAAACAATATGTAATTAAACTGTTAGTGTCCAATAATTTTTGCACAATTCAACTGATCTGTTATATCAAAATAATATTCATACAGATATGTAACAAAACAGACACAGAGACAAAGTAAAGGACAGACAAGACAGAGGTATAGGGTATCAAGCTGTATTATTATGTATTATTATTATTGTTGTTGTTGTTGTTATTGTTGTTGTTATTATTATTATTATTATCATTACTATTATCATCATCATTGTCGTCGTCGTCATTATTATTATTATTATAATCATTATTATTATTATTATTATCATTATTATTATTATTATTATACAATGCCCTCCTTAACATTCACTACTACAGATCCTCATATCTGGTAAGCAGGTTTAGTTTCAATTTCAGTTTCTCAAGACAACATCTCTGTGCTTGGACTGATTCCACTGATCCAATCCATATAATTATCATGGCATAAGCCCTAAAACCTGCACATATGCGCTACATGTCTTGGGGTCCTACCTAGCATGTAGGTCTTATATCTTATAGAAATTTACTAGCATTTCATACTATACAGTTTGAAAGTGAACATTCGGTTCAGCATTATTTTTCACCCTCAAGGTTGTGTTTTTGTGCTTGATAGTAGCCTGGTGTATCTTGCAGTTCACCTCCTCGGGTGAATGACAGAAAGTGACAAACAGTCAACCTTCCACACACAGAAACTCCCAAGAACCATGCGAATCTTCTGGCCCAACACCATCTCCAGCCAGCAAATGCTTGTCTACTGCAATCAGTAGAGTACAGGACTACCATCATTAAAAGATGATGGAGACAGACTGGACTCATCATCAGAAAAATGTAGGATTACATCACCTGGACTGGTGTTCACTGGACACCAGATTGAAGGCCTTTTCTTTTCTTTTTCTTTTTTTTTAAGGATCATCATACATGGGGAGGTTACCTTTGTGCTCATCTTTTGTTTTTCATCTCATTTTCTGCGCCACCTTAATGGCCACACAGAAGGCGGCGCTGTTTTTACATTATGATGATGATGATGTCGATGAGGATGATAATCATGATGCTATGGCGTTCCATCTAGGATTGACACTGCCTGACAGGGCTGTACTCTATGCTTACAATCATAACATGTCCTGGCGTTAACAAGGCCCAAGAGATACAGACACCTGTGGTGCTGGTCAGAAGATTTGAGCAACACCCTCAGTGACGCATCCATGAAGTGGATGAGATTCGACAGTGTGGTCCCAGTCTTCCCAATGAGCCCATAGCACACCCAACTCTGGGTAGCAGTAAGAGCCGAATAATCCCAAATGATTTTTGAAGGGACTGATGGGGATTCGAACCCACAACCTTCCATTCAGCAGTCTGTTGCGCTAACCATTACACCATGGAAGACCTACGACAGGAAGACCCAAACACTGGCAACAAACAAGAGAAGGAGACTTTAAGCCCTGACACACGGCTGGGCTACAATACACAGGCTGGCCCAGAACAGACAGACATAGAGACATTTTGTTACATGCCAATGGCATAACAGACATTAAGTACGTACTGATAAACATTATAGTTGTTGAAGACGAATGAAGAACATCAGAGGACGTTTCTACTGACCTACATGGTGATAGTAGAAGTTAGGAGAAAGGTGGGGGAGGGGACATGATGTGAGTGGCAGCAATGGTTGTGATGATGAGATAATGTACACAGCTCAACTGGGCAAATAAAAACGCTTTTCTGAATTTTGTGTGGTAAGACTGATGCCAAGATTTTTTTCAAATCAATTTTCTTGCTGTATCACCACCATACAGTGGCCAGAATCATAAGGACTACGCACATACCCTCTTGATTTGTTTGATCAAATCTGTGATGAAATTCACTACACTCCAGACAATCTCCCAAATTCTTACAGTATTCTACAGCAAGACGCTTCCAGCAAATTATTTCTGAATTTACTGTTTTCTTTCTTTCTTTTATTGTTGTTTAAAGCCCAGCCGACTGCGCAGAACCATATCAGGGCTATAACCTCTTCAAAACACACAAAACATCAACAGGAAAAACAACAAAAAAAGAAAAATAAGTACACATATCAATGCATTCGCGCACATAATCTAAGGACATGCCCTCGGCGTAGGACCATTCCATCCGATTTATCGCACAGGGAAGATTTAAAAAACACACCTGAATACAAATATAAGCATACATAAGGACACCAAAACATACATAAAAACAGGCATAAATTACCTAAAATTGCTTCCGCATATTCCACTTTCTTAGAGCCAAAAATGCACTTAATATATGTACCCAATTATCAATCCGAAGAAACACATATAAGACTTTTTCGAAAAATACAGGTGAATGGACCATTAAGGCAGAAAATAAGTAGAAATGACAGAAAGCAAGGCAACAAGGCAGAAACAAAGAGAGTGACAGAAAAGAGGAAATTTCTAGCATAGAATTTCCAGAAGGTGGGGATACTATTTATACTGAAAGAGCCCCCAGCAGCCTAACGGGGGGGCTGAATTTACCTATTCTATCATTTCATGGTTGTATTCCATTACTCCTGTGACAAGAAAAAGATGGTCGGTTTCAACTGATCAGAAAATGAAAAACTGTTGGGGTGATTCACAATAAGAGTGGATTAAAATGTTATTCAATGCTTCTAATGATTCACCCACTATCAGTCAAGAGTGAGTTAACATGTTAACTAACACTTCTTGAGATTCACCCAGTTGAGAGAGGATTAACATGTTACCTAACACTTCTTGATGTTTACAACTTCTCAACTGACAGTGGGTTTAAGTATTTTTATACTTCTCAATTTCAGTCACAACAGGACACAATTTACTCATTATAGTTCACAGACATGCTTCTGGGATAAATTTTGCCATGTTCTGGGACAATACAAGAAATCTTAGATGTGATATCCCGAGTTCAAATCCGGCCTGCAACACAAAAAGTGGCCAGTTCGCTGCCCATCATGTTTCTATCATTCTGGTGGTGTCAGCTTGTTGTTTCACAGATCCCTTCCCTCCCCTCCCTAAGTCCGTACCTTACCAGTGTACGGGGTTTTGTGCATAGCTCAGGGACTCTGACAGCTAACTGCAGGCTCAGGGACTCTGACAGCTAACTACTGTCAGATCTGGGTGGGGCACATATGGAATTGTCCAAACATGAAGAATTCCTCTTGGACATACTCCAAACTCACCAGTTCTTCTCCTACAACAGACCACAACCAGTCTTTTCCTCCCTAACCCCTAGGCCCACCTCACAACTCTGACACGTTAACCCTTTGACTCCCGCATCCTATCCACAACTGCAAAAACTTAACCCTTTGACTCCCTCAACCTATCCACCAACTGCAAAAACTTAACCCTTTGACTCCCTCAACCTCTCCACCAGCTTCCTGCAGGAAGTTAAGTTTTTTGCTTTGCTAGCATGGTTGACAATGCAGGATGCTGGGGGACTGGGAGCAGGAGTCGAAGGGTTAAAGTGGTCGATCTACTATGAACCAACCTCTGTTGCACAGCAAAGCAGTGTGTTCATGACTGACAGATGTTGGATAAGTTATTATGGCTTGACAACTGTACATTTCACACACAGAAGAAACAGTACAAGACACTAACAGTTATGACAATGCACAAAGAACAGGTCAGAAATCAGACTGAACTCGCTAATTCAATTCTACACAACTTTAGCAACACAGTCTGGATTATTGCCTATGCCTTCACTTTTATGGTGCTTGTATCTGGGGCAAAGCGTTGTCCCCAAAAAACTATTAGTGCCCAGTAAAGCTCACAATGAACTGATGTTGCACACCACTTGGAAATTCTATCACTAAGTAAACTATTCAAAAGGCCAGACAAACATGTGGACAAAGACTAGTAAAAGGAGGGTCATGTAATGGGCTCAAGGCTGGGTCACATAATGCACAATTGTCTTGATGATCTTCGTACCTGTCTCATGAAATTTAGAACAGGGTGAACCACATTAGATAGTATACATTGACGCATGGTGATATATTTTTCTACTGATTCCATTGTGAATGAACAATGTCATGCATCTGTCAAGTACTGACAGTGCTCTGCCCTTTAACTTAATCTTTCCCTCACCCACGACAACACAGATGTTTAATGATATACCAACATGTACAATCATGAATAACATTTATAGACATTTTATGAGGCAAGAGAAATTAGAGCACCTAGTCACAACAGGAAAGCTGGAAGCAAAAAAAGAGCACCAGGTATATGGACGGACTTGCGGAGTGGATGAAGACAGATGGGGTGGGAGACGTACTTGCAGCGACAAAAGACAAGATTCATATGGAGGTCCATGACCGCCAATGCCATGCAACAGGGCATATGATGATAATGATGATGACGATCATGAGATAATGCTAACTGTATAGTTCTCATTTACGATGGAGAGCCTTTGTTTGTATTTGGTTTAAGCTCTGATTTTCTCGGATGCATATATATGACACTTATTTCCCATGTGCTACACTGTCTGCATACTGTGTCTTCGGAGGGCACGTGTGCTGGAGTAATTTTCATGTTTCCATGTTCAAGTTCATATTGCTTATAACCCAGCCACTTCTGCAGCCATATCAGGGCTAACACCATGTCAAAAACAACAACCAGGTTAAGATAAAAGACAACAGTTAAAAATCATGCTCACTGTTAACCTTGCAAGTCTAAGAATGCAGATAAAAGAAAATCATACTCAGATGTAAGATCATATCAGGTAAAAGCATAAACAGTGTATAAAGGGGGTTGAAGCATAAACAGTGTATAAAGGGGGTTTAAGCATAAACAGTGTATAAAGGGGGTCTAAGCATAAACAGTGTATAAAGGGGGTCTAAGCATAAACAGTGTATAAAGGGAGTTAAGCATAAACTGTATAAAGGGGAGTTAAGCATAAACAGTGTATAAACGGGGTTAAGCATAAACAGTGTATAAACGGGGTTAAGCATAAACAATGTATAAAGGGGGTTTAAGCATAAACAGTGCATAAAGGGGGTTTAAGCATAAACAGTGTATACAGGGGGTTTAAGCATAAACAGTGTATACAGGGGGTTGAAGCATAAACAATGTATAAAGGGGGTTAAGCATAAACAATGTATAAAGGGGGTTGAAGCATAAACAATGTATAAAGGGGGTTGAAGCATAAACAGTGTATACAGGGGTTGAAGCATAAACAATGTATAAAGGAGGTTGAAGCATAAACAATGTATAAAGGGGGTTAAGCATAAACAATGTATAAAGGGAGTTGAAGCATAAACAGTGTATAAAGGGGTTGAAGCATAAACAGTGTATAAAGGGGGTTAAGCATAAACAGTGTATAAAGGGGGTTAAGCATAAACAATGTATAAAGGGGGTTAAGCATAAACAGTGTATAAAGGGGTTAAGC
>CM060315.1:6727859-6755359 GCA_030674185.1 Monoplex corrugatus | reverse complement strand
TCTCGGAATGAATTCCATATGCACTAATGTCACAGGTGCCATGTAATGGAGAAAATCCAGAATGAACACGGCACAAGCGTTAAGCCTGCATATAAACCCAATAGCTGGCCAGGTCCCAAGGTCTACCTAGATAGTTCTATAACCCTGAGGTCGCACGGGAGTGAGGTGACAGAGACTTCAACTTTTCCCAGGGCCAGCATTATGAATGAGGGCAGCACCCATCCCCTCTCCCTTGCTTCAAGTTCACACACAAACACATACACACACTAACACACACACACTAACACACACACAAACACATACGCACATAGACAAAACCAATGCTGATTTAGTGTAAACCAGACCTGTTTACCACCGACATCTGTGGTGTGTATGACTGGGTCCTAAAAATAAAATGAGTATAATCGACATGACAGTGTGTACAATATCACCAACTGATGACAACTCAATAAATTGCGGTGTTCAGCTGTCATAACCAGACTGTATTCCAGTTTGTGCTAATAATAACTGAGACACCTTTAGATTCCTGTTACATGTTACAGTCAGTCCCTCAAGATTTTTTCCAATCCTGTCTCTCTCTAGAAAGTTTTATGAACATATGTTGACTGAAAGCTCAATGATATCACTTAACAGTGCACAAGACAAATCACTAATCCAAACTAAAGACTTACTGTCCTATTCCTGAATCCCTAATTTAAACTAAAACCTTTAAATTAAATAACTGAAGGTACTGAGAGAGAGAGACGAGAGAGAGAGAGAGAGAGAGAGAGAGAGAGAGAGAGAGAGAGAGAAGAGAGAGAGAGAGAGAGAGCAGAGAGACAGAGACAGAGAGAGACACACACACTGAGAGACAGAGACAGAAAGAGACAGAGAGAGACAGAGAGAGAGAAACCTGTGTAAACACCACAGCACACTTGTTCAAAGTCACTGCAAAAGGCTGAGGGAGAAAGCAGTTTTAACATCATGCATCTAGATCAGCTGGACAAGGGGGGTTCCTGAGCCCCACCAAACTTTCAAGAGTACTGCTTGCCATGTGACCTCTGTGGACACTTCTTCAGAGTGCAGGCAAAATTCATTCACATGGTACTGAGCTGTCAGGATCCCCCACATGACTAGTGACAGTTTAGCACTAAAACGTGTAAAATGGAACTGTCAAGCGTACAAGCAGACAATGATGCTGGAATATGAACTTTTGTATGACCAAAGTGTACAGTAAACAGATCTCCCAAAAAGCATCGTAAAACAAGAATACAAGCTACATGAGCATAGCAGATTATCTTTGAATTCACTTTGAATACATGTCATTACTACTTAAACAATTTCACTGAGGCTGTGAGGGACATTGTTCTTATTATCATTTTTATGATTGGTATTTTATGTTAGTTTATTGTTGTCATAGAATGATGATTATAACAACAACAACAACAATAATGATAATGATAATAAGAATAGCAACAACAATAATAATTCCATTTGCATTGTGCAGTCTGTGTCAAAGCATGCTTGTTGCACTTTATATAGTGCAACAACAACAACACAACAACAACCAACAACAAAAATTGGGGAGGTTGCCTTGTCATCACAATATGAATAATGTATTATAAACATGTATTACAAACACAGCAACAACAGAAAATGATACCCCCTCTAGTGTAAACAGACCAAATAACACATGGATTCATGATTGTATACATGCACATGTACATATACCATATGCGTGCACACATACACACATACACGCACAGGCACACACACACACACATACACACGCACACACACACACACATGCACACACATACGCACACACACACACCACATGCACACACACACACACATACACGCACGCACACGCACAAACACACGACCCACCACCACACACACACACACACACACAATGCACACGCACACATACACACACACACACACGTGCACACACACACGTGCACACACACACGCACAAACACACACACACACACATAAACATACACTCTAACTTAAGTCTAAGACTGACTGTCCTGAATCTTTGTTTTACTTGTTTGCTTGTGTTCCTTACTACTTGAATATACATTACAAGGCCTTTTAACTTTGAAATATTATACAACACTCCATCGCCTGGACTCCATATATACAAATGCAGCAACAACAGAAAATGATACCCCCTGTCTGTAATATAAACAGTGCACATAACACATGGATTCTACTTTGCACATGTACCCATACTATATGTACACACACATACACATATTCACACACTCTCTTTTTACACATACACACACACACACACACACACACACACACACAGAGGGAGATAGAGAGAGAGAGAGAGGAAGGGAGAGAGAGAGAGGAAGGGAGAGAGAGAGAGAGCTGGAATCAGGTACGTGCGTGATCCGGGTACGGTTTCATATGCAGTAACACACCTTACCTAGATAGATAGCTCTACACACTCTGAGAGTGTTTTCTTTTTATGCGCTATAATTATGTATATAATTACAGTGTTAGTGTATGTAATTATATATACATGCAAATGTCACAGCAACTACTAGAAACGATCTTCTAGTAATGTGTGTGTGTGTGTGTGTGTGTGTGTGTGTGTGTGGTGTGTGTGTGTGTGTGTGTGTGGTGTGTGTGTGTTTAACTATAGGCTACAGAAATCGAAAACAAGATGCCACAATGACGAAAATAAATTACTTTCTCTTTGTCCAAAACAAGTGTGACTGCTTTCTCTTTGTTTAGGTCTGAAACAGACTTCAGACAGCTTCATTACCCAAGAATAACAGCATTAGGTCCCATTGGACCTATCTTACAGCTAGTCCTTGCTACTCTAAACACAAAATTTGAGCATAAAAAGAAAAAGGAACCATTACCATTACCATAACATGTAAAGCGTGAAACAAGTTAGCCTACACTACAGTGTAACAGTCAACACACACGGCCTGTGAAAATGTCTCTTTTAGTCTTACCTGCCGTCTCAGCCAGTGTTGTCGGTTGGCTACACACGAATAAACATATCACTGCTGTCAACAGCACAGCTTTCTCAGTAACAAACCACATAGTACGCAGGTAGAAAACTGACGATCCTCTTCCACGCAGTGACAAAAAAAAAAATAATATGAATTCCTCCCACAGCCTCAATCAAGCTCGATCCTAATGTCTGGTCCTATAGTTTCGTCCGCTTTGCGCTGGAATCTACAATCAGTTCCTTGTTCAGTCAAAGCTGCCGATGATGTCTATGGAAAAGAACTGGATAGATAACACAATCTGGAGGTCTGTGTCATGGAACAGCCATCTACGATCTATGATAGTCTGCCTGTGTCGCGACTGGCGGCCGGGGAGAGAGTGTTGTAGACAGCTAAACAAAGTCAGCTAAACAAAGTTGCGGGGTTTCCCCGCGCGACCTGCACGCGCGGTGAAGGTCGCCTCTTTCCGTTTTGAGGCAGTCACGCGCTCATGAAGTCAAATGGGAGTCCGTCTATTTTAGGAGGAGAAATTAGCACACGGCTAGCATCGGGTCACGACGTTAATACAACCAAAACATAATAACTAAAGCGTTCCGTATCTTGTCATTCTGCTTCTTTGAAGAAGGGGTGGATGTCATACCATATCAATCGCTCCTACTTATGATGTTCACATTTCTTTTCTTTTCTTTTTTAAAGTTGTTGATCTAATCTAAAATATTTCACTTTTGTTATATAGATGTATGCAGCTCATCTTAGATCTATATGTGTAGAGATGCAAGAACCAGTTGAAAGACAGGTCCAGTGGGACTTGATGCTACTATCTTTATATGCAGTGTTCTGAAACCTCAGTCCCAAACTGGGAATAACCTTACACATAGGTACACAAAGAAAAAAATAACTGTTTCATTATTTGTTGGTATGAAGATTCTTCGTAATTAATCACCTGCCCCTGGTGACCCATGTTATCAGACTGCACTCTATGGCCCCAAAACTGGACCAAAATGCATTCATAGTAATTGGGCTCCCTCCCACCTTTTTGTGTGTGTGTGTGTGTGTGTGTGTGTGTGACATATTATTCTAATTGCCAGTGTGCATATAAGTGCATTGATCGTATTCAGGGGCAAATATGGGGAACATTCATGATGGCACGTGTGATTTGACATATCCAGCATAGAATTTTGTTCAGGCACTGAGAGGTCTGCAAGATAATAGCTGGTAAATACTGAAGTGGAGTACACATCGTGTGCAATTGTCCAAGTGCGATGAATCCCTCCAGAATTAAAACACCATATCTTGAGTTCCGTCCCAGTCCACTACATTAGACAGAAAGTGGGCCTTTTTGCTGCCCATCTTAATGTTTCCACCATTCTGGTAGTGTCAACTTAGTGTTTCAAAGGTCTTCGTTCCCTCTCCCCCTCCCTCTTTCTCTGACGTGTTTTGGTTTCGTGTGCTAATGACGTCAAATTCAACAAGAGTGACTCGCGCTTGATATGGTGATCTGATGTAGGATCAGACGAGCCCCGCCAAATTGTAACTCGTTCCGCTCCTTGGTTCAATACCTTGTCAGCGCATAGGGTTTTGCGCAGGCTCAAGAAGCCTGCCAGATAACTGCCGGCAGATTTGGGTGGAGCGCATATGGAATCGTCTGATCGTGATGAATCCCTCTTGAACAAACGCCAACCTCCGAACTCAAAACACAAACTTGATGTGCAAGTTTACACAGTGCTGTTATGTTTAATGTCTGAAAAGCCTTTAATTCTGTTACGTGCACTTTTAAGAGAGTGTACGTACATTTAAATTCAATGTATAATACTGTGGATGAAAACAGAAAAAAAACACCTAGTTTACTGTTACAGTTGCGAAATACATACAGTGGTTTAGCGTACAAACATCGATGTTTGTAAACTTTTTTTCTCTCTCTTTTAGGAGTGTTCTGAGCTTACTGATTTTGTACTTTGTATCTGCTTCTATGCTAGCTGAATGGGTAGCGCAAGCTGTGTTAGATTTGAGAAGTTCTATACAACATGGGAGATAATTTGCAAGAGTTGTGTCCTTTGATTCTCTTTTAGGATCATCGCACTTACGGAAATTACCTTTGTCCTCCCCCCCCCCCCCCGCCCTTTTTTCCCCGGGGAAGGGGGGGGGGGCATTTTCGACGCCACCTTAATGGACATAGAAGCTGGCACAGATTTTACAATGCGATGATACTGGTTAAGATATGAATGATAGTCATGACACTATGGCGTTCCATGTAAGACTGAAACTGCACGACAAAGCTGTATTCTATGCCTTTCATAATATATCCTGGCATCAACCAGGCCCGAGAGATACAGAAAGACACCTGCGGTGTTGGTAAGAAAATTTGAGCAACACCCTCAATAACACGTCTGTGAAGTGGCTGAGAGTCGACTGTGTACTCCCAGTCTTCTCAATGAGTCCAAAGCGTGCTCACCTCTGGGTAGAAGCCAGTTGGAGTCGAAAAATCCCAAAAACGATTTTTGAAGGGAGTGATGAGAATTCGAACCCACAACCTTCCAGTCGGTGGTCCGTTGCGCTAACCACTACACCACGGCAACTGGTTTCGGTGTCGTAAACTACTGTAGTAAGGTTTACCACAGACCCGTTATAACTTTTAAGAGGTCTGTGTGTCTACCCCAAGTGTAGATCGAAGTGAACGATAGACGATAGCTAGTGATTAGAATATAGCCTACACACCATCGATAACAAACGACGCTGAAGAGACATAAGACATGTTATTGTCAATAATGTAAAGTACACCTTTTTTTGTTTGTTTTTGTTTTGTTTTGAGTTTGCAAATGATACAGAGATGACGAAGTATGGCTCGCAATATTCCTGGACAGATCAGTTCATAGTCAACAAATTGTAAAGTATTAAAGTGTCTGGTTAAGTATTCTAAATGAATTCAGCCACAATTTCCTCTCTCTCTCTCTCTCTCTCTCTCTTCTCTCTCTCTCTCTCTCTCTCTCTCTCTCTCTCTCTCTCTCTCTCTCTCTGTGTCTCTCTCTCTGTCTCTCTCTCTCTTTCTCTCTCTCTCTGTTTGTCTGTCGGTATGTCTGTCTGTCTGTCTGTCTCTCTCTCTCTGTTTGTTTGTCGGTATGTCTGTCTGTCTGTCTGTATCTCTCTCCCTCCCTCTCTCTCTCTCTCTCTCCCCTCTCTGTCTGTCTGTCTGTCTCTTCTCTCTCTCTCTCTCTCTCTCTCCCTCTCTCCCTCTCTCTTCAAACTGACACACACACACGCACAACAAACAGTATGTAGCAGCATTCAGCATCTTCTAATACTCGCAACAATCGCATCACGCTGTCAGCACAGAATCACACTGTCAGCACAGAATCACACTGTCAGCACAGAATCACACTGTCAGCACAGAATCACACTGTCAGCACAGAATCACACTGTCAGCACAGAATCACACTGTCAGCACAGAATCACACTGTCAGCACAGAATCACACTGTCAGCACAGAATCACACTGTCAGCACAGATCACACTGTCAGCACAGAATCACACTGTCAGCACAGAATCACACATACCGGACGTTGAGCAGGAAAAGAAGGAAAAAGGAAATGTTGAGAAGACACTGGAACATTACGACAGCACAACATCATCGTCATCGTCATGTGCCTTGCCGAATGGTGTTGGCGATCATGAGCCTCCACAACAATCTATCCTTTATCACCGCAAGTGTAGGGCCTGTCTCCTGATGCTTTCTGTTCCCACACGCTCTGCAAAACTGTTAGATTTTCTCCCTAGGTCCAACTGGTGCTCTTTTTCCCTCTAGCTTTCCTGTTGTGACAAGGCGCTCAAATTTCTTTTGCCTCATGAAATGTCCTGTAAATGTTGTTTGTCTTTTCCTGGTCTCAAGTTCTTCGTTGTTGTTGTTGTTGTTGTTGTTGTTGTTGTTGTTTTATTATTTACTTATTTATCTATTTATTTATTTACTTATTTATTTATTTTTATTTTTCCCAAGACTGGCCAATTTGTTTTCTTTGCTGTTCATGGAACTCTTTAACATTCTTCTTAGAAACTAGATTTCAGCTGCCTCAAAGCTGCTGACACCATCGTACCAGCTGCACAACCAGACTCTCGCCAATGTCATCTCGGCGAAGTATCTGGGGATTACGATCACACAAGACCTAGATTGGGATCTCCATGTTCAAAACATCACGAACAAAGCCAACAAAACGTTAGGGTTCTTGCGAAGAAACCTCAGAGTCAGTAACATCAGACTCAAAGAGACAGCCTATAAGGCTATGGTGCGGCCCATTCTCGAATATACAAGTACTGTGTGGGACCTGTACAAAGAAGGACAGATCACAAAAATTGAGGCCGTGCAACGAAGATCAGCACGTTTTGTTTTTAAATCGCTATAAAAGAACCGCTAGCGTCACCAATATGTTACACCACCTCGGATGGATATCTCTACAAAGCCGACGTAAGATCGCAAGGCTCACTATGATGTACAAAATTATTAACAACATGGTCCAGGTGGATTTTGGCAAAATACACAAATCCCAGGAATCAAAGTTGAGAGCACCAAAGGAGAGGGACAGAAGAGCACACTCAAGGCAGCTTGCTAGACTCAGTGTCACGGGATTACAGAATGTATTCGTTCCTCCCGCGAACCATCCCTGAGTGGAACGAATCTTTGACTGAAGCTGTGGTTTGAGCCGCGTCTCCTGGCGTGTTCACGTCGGGAGCTCGCATACTCCACCAGTAGTAGTAGAAGTAGGTTGTTTTTTTTGTTGTTGTTTTTTTGGTACTCCCCCCCCCCCCCCCCCCCCCGTGTGATAGTGTCAGAATAATCAACGTGCTGATTGTGGACACTACACAACAACAAGAAGAACCTTGCTGTGCTGACTTTGCATGGTGATTGTCCACATTTCGCGTCGGTATAACAGTATTGGTTTTACATAACACTGAAAAAAAAAACCTCTCTTCATGATGTCACTTGATAGGCATTTGTTGCTAAGAATGCTTTTCATTTCCATGAATCAAAAGAACATGTAAACCAATGTGAGCGCGTATTTAACAAAACAAGACAAAACAAGCGCAAATTTTTGGCCGTGTCCCTTTTTATCCACTGGACGAGGCGGCAGGGAAGTTTTTAGTCTTGTTTTTATTATCCATTGTTTGGTGTTTGTGGTCTGTTTGTGACCGTGCGTTCGCGCTTGACAAAGGCCGCTTGGCCGAAAATTTGCGCTTGTCTTGTCTTCTTTTGTTAAATACGCGCTTACATTGGTTTTCTTGTTCTTCTGGTTCCTGTTTGCTTGGGCGCGGGCAGTCACACTTGTTTTGGATCTTGTATTTCCATGAATGTTGTTTTAGCTCGGCCAAATCTGCTGAGTATTTCTAACGTGCGTCTGCCGTCTTACGAGATGAATACTTTCAGATATTTCCAGAAGGTTGGGATACTGTTTATACTGAAAGAGCCACAGCATCCTCCCTGGGGACCAATTTTACCGAACTGATTGGCAATAGTGAGATCTCTTGCGTGCAATGCCTAGTGGTCTGACATGGCTGTTGTAGGGATTATGACAATAAGAAAAATACACCACTATCTCCCCTATGTTCTTTTATCTGTCGTGATCACTGTTAATTGATAAACTTTAATTCCCAGGCTGGATTATAATGATTTTTTTAACTTGCGTCAGAATGTACTCTTACTAATTTGTTATGTACAAGCTTCTTCGCTGTCTTTGGTTTTTAGTCTTGCGCTGTGAGGAGGGGAGTGAATGTAAGAGATATTTTTACCTTATGTGTTTAAGTCCGTCAGCGTGTGTGTGTGTGTGGGGGGGGGAGGTATGTGTGTGTGCGTGTGTGGTGTGTGTGGGGTGTATTTGTGCGTGAGTGCGCGTGTGGGTGTGGTGTACGCGTGCGAGCGCACGGCTGCATTTTCCCAACATTCTGACACCTCCAGTTACTTACCTTTCTGCACCGGCATCGCTTGCGAGTACTATTTTAGCCAGCAGGTTTGACCAGAGTCCATCCTCTACAGCAGTGCTATTGTAACTGCTAGCGATCTTTCGGAGGACTGAGTGTAGAATGACTGATATGCACAGAGTAGGCCTATCGAATCTACATCAATCTGTAAGCCTATACTCCACAGATGGCGAGGTGGCGTGGAGAGTGAAGGGAAGGACAGATGCGCGCTGTTATTAGCTGGCAGGGCAGAACTAACGATAGTGGATATGGCGCCTGCGGAGAGTGTGTGTGTTTGTGTCGTGTGTTTCTTCGATTCGTGATGACGACGAATTGTCTTTTATGATGTTGAATATTGTATTGTTGTGAGCTGAGTATGATTTATATATAGCCAAACATTCCTTGTGTCTGTGCACTGGCTGAATAAAACTTGTTATCTTATCTTGTTATCTTTCTTGCATGGGAGCTGGATTGATTGCAGTTAGTTTGGTGGTAGAGTTTTATGCATGACGTAATTCCACTGACGTGATTAAAAATAAAATATAATAAAAAAATAAAAAAGGGGGGGGGGGGGGGGGGGGAGGTGTCAAGAAAAAATCTGCGCTTTATGTTTGTTTGTATGTTCTTTATTGCTTGTTTGCCTTCTCGTTTTTGCTTGATTTTATTGTGTTTTTTTGTTGCTTTTGTTTGTTTGTTTTTGTGTTCGGTTTTAGATGTCACAATTAACAAACAAGTTCTATGCCCTTGAACAGTAACAAGAAACTTTGAGCAGAGCTTCTTTTCATATGTGTAAAATTTTGTTGTTGATGTTGTTGTCGTTGTCGTTGTTGTTGTCATTCTTCGTTAGCCACATTGTATGTTAGATGCCCGTTTGTTGTGAAACAAAAAAAAAACAACACAAAAAAAAATCAAAAAGTTTAAAAGAAAAAAAATAAACAAAAACTTTGAGCAGAGCTGGACAGCAGAGTCCTAAATGGACAAGCCCCATCCCTATCCCTTCCCCCCCCCCCCCCCCCCCCCCATCAAGTAAGGAAACACGCTCCATGTCCTTGCGGCAGTTCTGTGACAAGATTAAAACTTTTGTTTTTTTTGAGTTACTCCTTTTTGATGTTTTAGAACAGGGTGATGTGTTCTACAGCCCTAGTGGTTTATTTGAAACACAGAATGAAAGGAGAAGAAACAAGATTAGTAGAGACACACAACTGCTGGTAGTAGCCTAATGTCAAATCGACAGCCCCTACATGGCGTATAGACACACACACACACACAGACACACACAGACACACAACACACACACACACACACCACACACAAACACATACACATACACACACTCACATAGACCTACACACACAGAGACACTCATCACCACATACGTGCAAAACACACACAGCACCACCACACACACACACACACACACATACACACACTCACTAGACCACACACACAAGACACTCATACATCACTACGTGCACACACACATCACACATCACACACACAGACACCTTACACAACACATACACATGACCAACACACACACACAGACATACTACACTCAAACCATAATACACAACAGCACACGAGCGCACACATACAGAACACACACATAAACACAGACACACATACACAGACACACACACAACAGACACACACACACTACACACACACACTCACAGAGACACACAGACAGACACACAGACACACGCAGCACATAAACACAACACATACGGCACTCACCCACACACAGACAGCACACAAACATACACACACACACACACACACACCAACACACACATACACAACACACACAACAACACACACACACACGACAATTACGAGAGAGAGACAGTACAGAGAGGAGAGAGGTTGTTTTCGGTGTCATGGTAGGCACACACTGACGCTTCACATATCTGCACACAAAAAAAAGGAAGAAATAAAATCGTGTCCTACATTACCGAGAGTATGTTGCAATCAAAGCACACAGATATTATATCTAAAATCCGTCTCCACGCTTACGTGTTAATATCATGCTGTGATAATTGACACGAGTCACACACACAAACAGTTGCTTGCAGGGTCATAACCAGGATACGCTTAGACCTGATTCATTTACAACAAAACAACAGATTAACCCTCCGACTCCCGCACCCTGTCCACTAGCATCCGCATTGTCAACCATGCTAGCAAAGCAAAAACTTAACCTTTTGATTGCCTCACCCTTTCACCAGCTATGCACTTGAGCATTCGAAAAAATAAAAACGAAGTAATATACTGTACATTTAGGACCTGTTACTAATCAGTTTGAGATGACGATTACAGGTTTCCAAAGTCTGGCAATTTTAACATGATTACCCAATACCTGAGAATACACAAGCATGTTACAAACCATATTATGTCAAATAATTATGGATTCAGCTTAAAATGAACAGTGTTATCTTATACGCTATAGTTAGCAGTAGAGGACTTGAATGTGCCAAGACTTTGAACACTGTTAACGATAATATAGAGCTGTGAATCACCCGAGGAATCAAAGGTTAAGTTTGCAGTGGTGAATAGGGTGTGGGATTCAAAGGGTAAAAAATGTGCCCCGCGCCGCATGACTGTGACTATGTTGATATCACAGCAGAAGAGATTGCCTAAAGATTGTTTTCACGCCCACGTGTATAACCGGATCAGCGACAAATGAAATTACAGAAGGTTGTTGACAAGTCTTTCCCGCCGTTTGACTTTCATGATCTTGTCGGTGCCCTTGAAATTGTTCAGTGTCCTTTTCTATAAATTGGTCATACCAATTTCATCAGACGGCAGATGCAAATCAGAATTAGCCGGCAGAATCGGCCAAGCCAAAACAGCATTCAAAAGATGACAAGCATTCTTATCAACAAATGCCTATCAATTAACATCAAGAAGAGAGTTCTTGAATGTATATGAACCAATACTGTTGTACGGATGTGAGGCGTGGACAGTCAACAGCAAAGCCAGAACAAGATTGAGGCAGCCGAGATGTGGTTTCTAAGAAGAATGTTGAGAGTTCCATGGACAGCAAAGAAAACAAACGAGACAGTCTTGATGGAGGCAGACACAAGTAGATCATTCATAAGGAAGATTAGGAAAAGACAGGCAACATTTATAGGCCATTTTATGAGGAAGGGGGATTTGGAGCACCTGGTCACAACAGGAAAGCTGGAGGGAAAGAGAGCACCAGGTAGACCCAGGGAGAAAATGCTGAGACGGACTTGCAGAGTGACTGGGGACGAGGAGGGTGGGGGAGATGTGGGGGCAACGAGAGATAGAGACAGATGGAAATCCATGGTCGCCAACGCATGCGGCAGGGCACCTGATGATGATGATGAGTAATACCAACTGCGTCAAGAGGACATTACATTGTTAGCGCTGTCGCCTGTACTATGATCAAGTGGGGTGACAGGAGATATGGCCGACTACAACTCTTATTACCACCACGGTCTATGTCGGCAGTACTGTACAAAACAAACAAACAAAAAACTGCCACATTCATCATTAGATGTGGCTTGACCATGTAGACAAACAACAACAACAACGCAACAACAGCAGTATCTATATATATGATACACACATGTATACATATATATATGCCTTGCTCTTTTACAATCTTTCCCATTTAGTATAATGACACTCAAAGGCAACACAGTGTGCTTGTCTAGATTAAAAACGCTTGGCGTTCTCTCAGCCAAATTTTACTAATATTTTACAACCTCTGTCCATCCATAGCTATGTATTGAGCATTCAAAAAAGTAAGTAATATATCGTACATTTAGGACCCTGTTATCATATCAGTTTAAGCAATGAACAGATCTACAACGAATAATTTATATGTTCCGTAACAGCCCACGAAGTTTAATCGTCATTACAACCTCAGTCTTCAAATTGTTTACACATAGTATTACGTTGCAGTTGTATAAAACCTAGGGCAAATTGTCCGTATTCCACACCGCCTTAGGTACTTGAGCAAACAAACACTGCATAAAAGCCAGTACGTAGCGACCCACCGAAAGCACCCAGACAATGACATGTACGCAGGTTGTGTGTACTGAAGCGCTTGCGTTAGTTACAATTAATTAACGTAAGACTTCTTGGCCGTCCCATGGAAAGACACAAAGATAGGCTATAATTTGGAATGACGATGATCACGCTATAACTGAGAATGTTCCAGTGTGAGACCCTGTATGTATTTGAATTTATCTATTATTTTACATAGCCCAATAGATTTTAACGCCTGATGAAATATATGGTTAATATCAAATAGATTAATGCGTATGGAGAAGGGGTATTATTATTTCATTCTTTTCTATCAAATCTAATTTTCAGCACATAGGCTACCAAATGTTCATTGTGTACATGATGAGAGCCAATCAGATCTTATCATTTGAAAATATGACTATCGCGCTTTGTTCCTAAAGAATATAAATTGACAAGGCGTGCCCTTCTCATTAAGAATCATTAGTTGTTCTTGTGGTGTCAGTATAGGATTAGATAAGTCCCCCTTCCCCCATTTCCCTGGGATGGTTGTCCCCATCGGCCATATCACCTGAGGTGTGCGTCGACGTAAAAACTGAACCAAATCAATCAACAAAATAGCACACCTGTCTCGCCCTGTTCAGATGAAGGTCTTACAGTAAAACAGACCATAGCAGTTCAGTTCAGTTGAGTAGTTTTAAAGTCCTACCACTCTTAGAGTATACGAGGACTAGCGAAAACATTTTTTTGAAGAAGCCTTCAATAATTTTAATGCATTGTGAGAAACCGATGCTTTATTCGGTTCTCCGATCCACCCTGGATGGCAATCGAATGGGTGAATGATTGAGACCATAGCAATCCTGACTGCCACCTTTTATTTGTGGCACTGTCTTCTTTTGTCTTCTTTTGTCTTCTATTGTCTTCATCTTGTTCTTCTCCTTCTTTGTATTGTTTAATGAAGATGTACTTTGGTGAGAACTCACACACATGTAAAGGTGTATCACTCCGCATTAGAAACGTTTGCCTCGTGGGCAGTTTCACCTCACGTACATGCTGCGAGTGTGAGCAGTGATTTCTGTGAGTTGTTGAAAATTCAGTGGCTTTTGGCAAGTTAGAGGGGGTGCCAAAGGCATTATGATGTCTTTGGGGAACACGCATTTCACAGACTCAAGCCGTCTTAAAGATCTGCTGAAAAAGTGTTAATTGATCTAGTAGATGCATTTTTATATATAAAAATATTTCTTGAGATGCTGACCTTAAAGTTGGGTTTTTGAAGTAGAGACTTGTATGTAATTCATGAGAAATTGAGATGTGCTTGTGGATTACAGTAGAATAAGTTTCAACACGAAGGTTTTAAAAGATTTTCCCATGTTCTGTAAGAGGAAATCCTGTCTCTTCTTTTCTCACCAGTTGGTGATTTATGACGTTTCTGTTTGGATAAGTTACGCTTATAATTTGTGCGGACGAGAGTGGAGTGTACTCCGTAGTACACGCATGCTTTCACTGTTACAAGCGAAGTAACTCTTTCGACATAATTTATTGCGAAGGGCGCAGGGATTGTCTCTCTCTTGAATCCTTTTAAACTTTACGCTTACGTGTTGTGTTTTGATAAATTGACATGGGTGTTTTGTTTGTTTGATTGTTTTTTGTTTGTTTTTGTTTTTGTTTTGTATGTTAAAAGGTGTTCTTTAATGGGCGACGTTGAGTTGCAGTATCCTTCACCTTGTGTATACTGTCATCATCTCTGAATTGTGATCATCATCTCTGCATTTTCATCAATTGATGCGTTTTATGAAAGCATGAACGACAAAAGCACACCCATGAAAATAAACGCATGTCAATCCTTAACAATAACAACAAAAATAAGAACAATAGAATAACATTACTGCTAGTGGTTGTATTAATATTTTATCTATATTAAAAAAAAAAAAAAAAGGTCAATTAACGACATAGAGTGAAAAGGAAAAGAAGAAGTAAAGGAAAAGAAGAAGTAAAGGAAAAGAAGCATGAAGAACAACGGGCAGAGAGAAAGAGCGAGAGAGAGAGAGGGGAGAGAGAGAAGGAGAGAGAGAGAGAAGGGGGAGAGACAGACAGAGAGACAGAGACAAAGACAGACAGGCAGGCAGACAGACAGACAGACAGACAGACAGAGAAATAGAGAAAGGAAGCGGAGAGAGGAAGAAGAAACAGATGAAAAGGAGATGATGTCTAAAAGGAAACCGATATTTTATTGTGGATTTTCCACGAACAAGTGATGAGAGAATGGGTTTACTCCCGCAGGAAGTTGGGGAACATGATTCAGAAGTGAAAGCAGGAAGATGACGGACGGGTTAAAAAATTCACCAACAACAGGAACAAAAAGGGCATTATTCTAATGCATCAATATGATGTAGGGCATTTCCGTATTCCCAAGGCTTTGTAGCCTATTTGACATCTGTGAGAATCTGTGTTCAGTCACACGCCCACACACACGTTAGAATTTCATGAACACAAACTGACAGAGTGGCTGGTGAATTTTTAAAAAGCCTTCCAGGTTTTCTTGGGTGCGTGTACGCACGTTCATTGTTTTGCCCACATTATGCAGGCAATGTACTGCTGCATAGTCTGCATATCAGAAATAGCCGGCAGAATCGGCCAAGCCAAAACAGCATTCAACAAGATGACAAGCATTCTTACCAACAAATGCCTATCAATTAACATCAGGAAGAGAGTTCTTGAATGTTATATAGAACCAGTACTGTTGTACGGATGCGAGGCGTGGACAGTCAACAAACAAAGCCAAAACAATATTGAGGCAGCCGAGATGAGGTTTCTAAGAAGAATGTCGAGAGTTCCATGGACAGCAAAGAAAACAAACGAGACAGTCTTGGTGGAGGCAGACACAAGTAGATCACTCATGAGGAAGATTAGGAAAAGACAGGCAACATTTATAGGCCATTTTATGAGGAAAGGGGATTTGGAGCACCTGGTCACAACGGGAAAGCTGGAGGGAAAGAGAGCACCGGGTAGACCCAGGAGAAAATGCTGGACGGACTTGCAGAGTGGCTGGGGACGAGGAGGGTGGGGGAGATGCTAGGGGCAACGAGAGATGGAGACAGATGGAAGTCCATGATCGCCAACGCCATGCAGCAAGGCACCTGATGATGATGATGATGATAGTCTGCATACTCCGTCTTCGGTGGGTTTGCAATGCAAGGTTTGATTTGAGTTCATTGATTTGCTTAATTAAGTTTTTACGGTCGACACCAACCTCAGGTGATATGGCCGACGGGGATAACCATCCCAGGGAAGTGGGGGAAGGGGGATTTATCTAATTCTATACTGACACCACCAGAGCCAGAAGGATGTTGAGGTGGGACAGCGAGAAGGCCAGTTTTAATATAGCGTACCCCGGGATTGGAACCCACAACAATACAAGGTGTTTTCATGGTTGTTTATATAGCCACTCAATACACAGGACATTTCACTTTTTAACTTGCAAATTTGATGTTCTGCGTGCGCATACATATAGGAGAGTGAGAGAGAGAGGGGGGGGGGGAACTAGGCATTAACACTTTTAACCCTTTGACTCCCGCACCCTATCCACCAACTGCAAAAACTGAACCCTTTGACTCCCTCACCTATCCACCACTGGTGATAAATGAAGAATCAGAGAGAGAGAGAGAGAAGGGGGGGGGGAGGAGAGAGAGAGAGAGAGAGTGCGAGGGAGTCGGAGGTGAGAGAGAGGGGAGAGAGATAGAGGAGTGTATGTGTTTGCGTGTGTGTGTGTGTGTGTGTGTGTGTGTGTGTGTGGTGTGTGTGTGTTGTGTGTGTGTGTGTGTGTGTGTGTGTGTTGAGAGAGAGAGAGAGCACAGAAAGAGAGAGAAGGGAGAGAGAGAGACAGGATGGGAAGAGAAAGAGGGAAAGGAAGAGAAGAGAGAGAATAGGAGAGAGTGGAGGAAAGAGAGAGAGAGAGAGAAAAACAGTGGGAGAGAGAGGGGTAAGAGAGAGCGAGGGAGAGAGAGGAGAGGAGAGAGAAGGGGGAGGGAAAGAAAGGTGAGAGAACGGGAGAGACACAGAGAGAGGGAGAAAGAGGGAAGGAAAGAGAGAATATGGGAGAGAGAGAGGGGGAGGGAGGAGAGAGAGTGGAAAGAGAGAGGGAGAGAGAGAGGGAGAGAGAGGGAGAGAGGACAGACAGAAAAAGGGAGAGAATGAGAGAGAGAGAGCGTGTGTGTGTGTGTGTGTGTGTGTGTGGAGAGAGAGAGAGAGAGAGAGAGGAGAGAGAGAGAGAGAGATTCAGACAGACAGGCAGGCAGACGAACAGAGATTTCAGATAACATGCACAGATATGTCCGCGTATATATACATAGGCCTACATGAATACATATATAGGCCTACATGGATATATACACAGGCCTACATGCCCACATACGTATGTACATACATACAGTTGCGCGTGCATGCATTCAAATGTTCACGCGCGCGCGTACAAACAAACACACCACACACACACACACCACACACACACACACACACACACACACACCACACACACACAACACACACACACACCACACTCCACGTAAAACCCAGTTAAGTTCAAGATTTTATTGATGCATCGCGTAAACAGGTATAAATGACCTTGTATCATACAGCTAAATAAACATACGTGCACAGTATTGCGTGCATTAGTTTGTATGCGTGCATCACTGTAGTTTGTGTATGGGTGTGGCTGTTTGTGGTGGGCGTGAATTTATGAGTCTGTGTGTGCGGGGGGTGGGGGGTGAGGGGGGAAAGTGGCTTGTAAGCTGTGTGTTATGTGTGTGTGCAATACTTACGCAAGCGACAGTGTGTGTCCGTTTGCATGTGAATTACACGTCTTTTTCTTCATCAACCGTTCTGATTGATTTGTCGTTGTGTCAAAAGAGCGAAACCAACACAGCAGACTTCATACACAATACTGGTGTCGCCTCGCTTATATTATGAACAATATGGAAATAAAACAACGGTACAGAATACGTTTGATAACCTGCGATTGCCTTCAACAACACGTAATTTATACATCTATATACATTATCCAGGATTAGAACTAAAACTATTTCAAGAAACGGAAAAACACGAAAATAGTTGATTGATTGATTTAGTTCAGTTTTTACGTCGACACCCACCTCAGGTGATATGGCCGACGGGGATAACCATCCCAGGGTAGTGGGGGAAGGGGGACTTATCTAATCCTATACTGACACCACCAGAACAACAATGATGTTAAGATGGGACGGTGAGATGGCCAGTTTTAATGTAGCGCACCCTGGGATTCGAACCCACAACCATAAGCATGTGAATCCGACGCTCAACCAACTGAGCTACTGGGGCCCGCTCGAAAATAGAATCAGAACGTATATTTAAATATAACCAGACAAGACTTCGTGACACGAAAATTGAATCAGAAAATCTATTTCAGGAAACGGAAAAACAACAGACTTCGTGACACGAAAATAGAATCAGAAAACCTATTTCGGAAACGGAAAAACAAGACTTCGTGACACGAAAATTGAATCAGAAAATCTATTTCAGGAAACGGAAAAACAAGACTTCGTGACACGAAAATAGAATCAGAAAATCTATTTCAGGAAACAGAAAAACAAGACTTTGTGACACGAAAACAGAATCAGAAAACTATTTCAGGAAACGGAAAAACACGACTTCGTGACACGAAAATAGAATCAGAAAAACCTATTTCAGGAAACGGAAAAACACGACTTCGTGACACGAATATAGAATCAGAAAAACTATTTCAGGAAACGGAAAAACACGACTCCGTGACACGAAAATAGAATCAGAAAACCTATTTCAGGAAACGGAAAAACAAGACTTCGTGACAGGAAAGTAGAATCAGAAAACCTATTTCAGGAAACGAAGAAACAAGACTTCGTGACACGAAAATAGAATCAGAAAACCTATTTCAGGAAACGGAAAAACAAGACTTCGTGACAGGAAAGTAGAATCAGAACGCGTATTTAATACAACTACATAATACTTCACGAAGTCTTGTCTGGTTGTTTTAAATACACGATCTGATTCTGTTTCGTGTTTTTCTGGTTCCTGTTTGGTTAAACGTGGGCAGTCGTACTTGTTTTGTAATTCTTACTGTGCACAACAGCGAACACCTTGTTGTAGAGGAGTCAAATTTTCGACTTTAATGTCTTTCTCAAGTAAAATACTTGTTTTGTAAAACTATTTCAGTCTACACCCTGTGTGCTTTGACAATTTGGCACTGGTACCCCCACGCTCATCAACACATGCAGGAGAAATCATCCCGTCTCAGCATCTTCAGACCACAGGTATGCCTAGTTTGCAGTTTTGGAGTTCGTTCAAAAGGGATTCCTCGCCCTCGGAAAATTCCATATGCGCTCCACCCAAATCTGCCAGCAATTATCTGGTAGACCCCCTATGTGCTATGTGCTAAGGTCTTAAAATGGGGAAGCTGGGAAAGAAGGGACGAGTCAAACACTAAACTGACACCACCAGAATGATGGAAACATTAAGTCGGGCAGCGAACGGGCCAGTGTTTGAATGTTGCAGTCTGGGACTGAACTAAGGATGTCAAATCTTGAGTCCACAGCTCTCTTATAAGAAACCACCCAGTACACATTAAAGAAAAATAAGACAGAAAGACAGAAAGAAAGACAGAAAAAAAGACAGAAAGACAGACAGAAAAAAAGACAGAAAGAAAGACAGAAAAAAAGACAGAAAGAAAGACAGAAAAAAAGACAGAAAGACAGACAGAAAGAAAGACAGAAAGAAAGACAGAAAGAAAGACAGAAAGAAAGACAGAAAGAAAAGACAGAAAGAAAGACAGAAAGACAGAAAGACAGAAAGAAAGACAGAAAGAAAGACAGAAAGAAAGAAGAAGAAAGAAAGAACAGAAAGAAAGACAGAAAGAAAAAGACAGAAAGAAAGACAGAAGAAAGACAGAAAGAAAGACAAAAGAAAGACAGAAAGAAAAGACAGAAGAAAGACAGAAAGAAAAAAGACAGAAAAAAGACAGAAAGAAGAAAGAGAAGACAGAAGAAAGACAGAAAGAAGAAGACAGAAAGAAAGACAGAAAAGAAGACAGAAAGAAAGAGACAGAAAGACAGAAGAAAGAAGAAGAAAGACAGAAAGAAAGACAGAAAGAAAAGACAGAAAGAAAGAAGACAGAAAGACAGAAAGAAAGACAGAAAAAAAGACAGAAAGAAAGACAAAAGAAAGCGAAAGACAGAAAAAGAAAGACAGAAAGAAAGACAGAAGAAAGACAGAAAGAAAGACAGAAAGAAAAGACAGAAAGAAAGAAGAAGAGAAGAAGACAGAAAGAAGAAGAAAAAGAAGACAGAAGAAGACAGAAAAAAAGACAGAAAGAAAGACAGAAAAGAAAGACAGAAAGAAGAGAAGACAGAAAGAAAGACAGAAAAAAAGACAGAAAAAAAGAAAAAGAAAGACAGAAAGAAAGACAGAAAGAAAGACAGAAGAAAGAAAGACAGAAAAGAAAGAAGAAAGAGAAGACAAGAGACAGAAGAAAAAGACAAAAGACAGAAAGAAAGACAGAAAGAAAGAGACAGAAAAAAGACAGAAAGAAAGACAGAAAGAAAGACAAGACAGAAGAAAGAACAGAAAGACAGAAAGAAAAGAAAGAAGACAGAAAGAAAGACAGAAAGAAAGACAGAAAGACAGAAGAAAGACAAAAGAACAGAAGAAAGACAGAAAGAAAGACAGAAAGAAAGAAGACAGAAAGAAAGACAGAAAGAAAGAAAGACAGAAAGAAAGACAGAAAAGACAAGAAAGAAAGACGCGAAAAAGACAAAAGAACAGAAAGAAAGAAGAAAGACAGAAAAAGACAGAAAGAAAGACAGAAAGAAAAGACAGAAAGAAAGACAGAAAAGAAAGAACAGAAAAAAAGACAGAAAGAAAGACAGAAAGAAAGACAGAAAAAAGACAGAAAGAAAGACAGAAGACAGAAAAAGACAGAAGAAAGACAGAAAGAAAGACAGAAGAAAGACAGAAAAAGACAGAAGAAAGACAGAAGAAAGAAAGACAGAAAAAAGACAGAAAGAAAGACAGAAAGAAAGACAGAAAGACAAGAAGAAGAAAGACAGAAGAAAGACAAAGAAAGAAAGCAAAAGAAACAGAAAGAAAGACAGAAAGACAGAAAGAAAGAAGAAGACAGACAGAAAGAAGACAGAAAGACAGAAGAAAGAAGACAGAAAGACAGAAAGAAAACAGAAAAAGACAGAAAGAAGACAGAAAGACAAGACAGAAAGAAAGACAGAAAAAAGACAGAAAGAAAGAAAGACAGAAGAAAGACGAAACAGAAAGAAAGACAGAAAGAAAGACAGAAAGAAGACAGACAGAAAGAAAGACAGGACAGAAAGAAAGACAGAAAAGACAGAAAAAAGACAAAAGAAGACAGAAAACAAAAGAAAGAAAGACAGAAGAAAGAAAGACAGAAAGAAGACAGAAAGAAGACAGACAGAAAAAAGACAGAAAGAAAGACACAGAAAAAAAAAAGACAGAAAAAAAGACAGAGAAAAAGACAGACAGAAAAAGACAGAAAAAAGACAGAAAAAAAGACAAAGAAAGACAGAAAAAAGACAGAAAAAAGACAGAAAAGACAGAAAAAAGACAGACAGAAAGAAAGACAGAAAGAAAGACAGAAAAAAAAAAAAAAGACAGAAGAAGAGAAGAAAGAAGACAGAAAAAAAGAAAAAAGACAGAAAAAAAGACAGAAAAGACAGACAGAAAGACAGAAAAGAAAGACAGAAAGAAAGAAAACAAAAGAAAACAAAAAGCCCAAAGATCATTCAGAAGAAAATGGTGGTGATGACACTGAACACCCCAAACCCTCACCAATCCATGAGTACATGGGGCAGACCTACCCACACCTGAACAGTTCACTTACCTTAACCCTTTGACTCCCGCACCCTGCCCACCAGCATCCTGCACTGTCAATCATGCCAGCAAAGCAAAAACTTAACCCTTTGACTTCCTCACCCAATCCACCAGCTTGCTGCAAGGAAGTGGTGGATTGGTTGAGGGGAGTCAAAGGGTTAGTTTTTGCAGTTGGTGTATAGGTGCGGGAGTCAAAGGGTTAAAAGCACTGTCAGACAGGATGGAGGAACAGCTTAGTGATACCAAGAGTAGTCTCAGCAAGCAAGACAAACCTACAGAATGCAGAACAAGGTGTGGAGGTCCCCACAGTACAGCCACAACATCCAAGCTGAGATTGTTGCAGAACTGTGCCCTTTCCAACCAACTTCACAAAAGGAAAGATACGAAGCACTCAGCAACTGATGATGGCCTCTGTCACATCCTTTTGAAATGATAATCAGTCTTCAAGGGTTAATTCATCCTGTTAACCCTTTGACTCCTGCGCTTTATCCACCAGCATCATGCATTGCCAACCATGCTAGCAAAGCTGGTGGATAGGGGGGGTTAAAGGGTTAAGTTTTTGCATTTGTGGATATGGAGCAGGCGGTAAAAAGTTGGGTATTTTTGCCTTTATTGTTATTTTGAAATATAGTAACAATTAAAAAGTGTAATAAAAAATCACTACGATAATGCACATGACATGCACACCAAATGACATAAACGAAAAAAGATTCAAATTGAACTTTCCCCTCATGCCTTACACTTAAACACAGTCCGTTGAACACTTCAATTCGACAGCAACATTAACACTTGAGTCTTTGAAGTTTCATCAATCTTCCTATTTAATTTTTGCCGCTTTGATCGTGACCTTTACAGTCAGTCCACTTCATAGCGAACACAGAACGGCGCCTGTGAGCGGGTACGCACGTAATACACGCCCGAGGCGTTCAGGTCGACGTCATAGCCCATGGTGACGCAGTGCTGGCAGTGACGCTGACTGACGTGAGTGGCGGCCTGGGCGTGACAGTGATGCACGTGATGCAGTACTCCTGGGAACTGGCAAGGTGTGGCGTGCATGGGACACTGGGTGGTGATGGAATACGTGAAGTAGGTCAGGGCTTGCTGGTGACTGCAGCCCATCGTCCGTCTCCAGTCTGGAAGAATGGGGAATGTATTATATTTACTACAGGGCAATTTGTCCGTGATTTCAGACAGCCTCTTAGCATGTAAATGCTGCTCAGGACTCTGAACAATGATTAGATTATAAAACACACACATACAGAGGCGCGCGCGTGCACACAAACACAAACACACACACACACACACACACAAACAGAGAGAGAGAGAGAGAGAGAGAGAGAGAGAGAGAGAGAGAGAGAGAGAGGAGAACGAGCACAGAATCTAAAAACTTCAAAGTTATCCTCTCATAATGTTAATAGCAGCAGGACGCTATGTCAGAAGATGCTTAGCGCTGACAGACACGGTCAAAGTTAATTCCATTTGTCCATTCTACCAATCGTTACGTAAATCTTTTAACTTCATAGCAGGACACTATGTCAAAACGATCCTCAGCGCGAACACAGTTACAATTGATCCGATTTGTTTCGCCAGCTCCCGGTTGTACGGATGCGAAGCGTGGACAGTCAACACAGAAAGTCAGAACAAGACTGAGACAGCTAAAGCGTGGTTTCTAAGAAGAATTGTTAAGAGTTCCATGGACAGTAAAGAAAACAGAAGAGACAGTCTTGAAAGAGGCAAAACACACACACACACACACACACACAAATTACAGAAGAAGATAAGGAATATTACAAGCAACATTTATAGGACATTTTATGAGGCAAGAGAAATTTGAGCACCTAGTCACAACAGGAAAACTGGAGGGAAGAGGAGCACCAGGTAGGCTCAGGGAGAAAATATTGGACGGTTTTGCGGAGTGGATGAGGACAGAAAGGGTAGGAGATAATACTTGCAACGACAAAAGATAGATTCGTATGGAGGGCCATGATCGCCAATGCCATTCGGCAGGGCACATAGTGATGATGATGATGATGAGCTATCAGTTATGTAAATCTTTCACATTTTACCTTCGCCACTCAAGAGTGCCCACAAATTGTCCAGTATGGAACGGCGGCAACCAGGCTGGAAGCGGCCTCCGTTAGGATAAAAGTCTGCGGTACCACACGGTCTGATGTAGCCAAGACCTGCACCACACAATATGGAAATAAGAAATACAGAAAAGAAAAGAAAAGTAAAGAAAAGAAAGAAGAAGAAGAAGAAAGAAAGAAAGAAACTATGGAAAAGACACACAAACAAAACCAAACAAAAACAACAACAATAAAACCACACACACATACAAAAATAAATAAATAAATAAATAAATAAATAAATAAATAAATAAATAAACAGGAGTGTTCTGAGCTTACGGTTTTTGTGCTTTGTATCTGCTTCTATGCTAGCTGGATGGGTAGCGCAAGCTGTGTTGGATTTGAGTTCTGCAATATATGAGATAATTCCTACGTGACTCTCAAGAGTTATGTTCTTTGATTAATATTATAAAAATTCTCCCTGCTTCCCTCTTATTTCTTGGGTATTACCTATATGCCTTGGAAGCAACCCTGTATATGTTCTGTCTTGTCTATGTGTGTGTGTTTGGTCAGTTCAAAAATAAAAGACTATGTCAATCTTGAACATAAGACCGATATATTGTATGTATTTCTCTCCTCTCTCATAGTTGTGTGTAGGGTAGTTGTAGAGTACAAAGGTAAGCTTGGGCGCTCCCTTTTTTGAGGAGTGCTCTGAGCTTACGGTTTTTGTGCTTTGTATATGCTTCTATGCTAGCTGAATGGGTAGCGCAAGCTGTGTTGGATTTGAGAAGTTCTGCAATATGGGAGATAATTCCTACGTGACTCTCGACAGTTATGTTCTGTGATTAATATAAATAAATAAACAAAATAAAATAAAATAGAAATAAAGATAAAACCGTTACGTGGGATGTCCCAAAAGTTCTCGGCCTCGATATGAAGAAGGAGATATGATAGGATTTTTTTGTCACCTGTTATTTTTCAACATTGTCCCCTCTCTACTCCACTCACTTTCTCCAGCGTCGCTACAGCGTCTCACTGCCGCTCCGGAAGAACTCCTTTGGGAACACCTGAAGGTAGGCGTTGATGGCGTCCATGATGTCATTGTTGTATCAAATCTCTGCCCAGCCAGTTGTCTGTCTGTCTGTCTGTCTGTCTGTCTCTCTCTCTTCTGTCTGTGTCTGTTTCTGTCTGTCTGACTGTCTGTCTGTCTATGTCTGTCTGTCTCCCCTATCTCTGTGTCTCTCTCTGTCTGTCTGTCTCTGTCAGTCTGTCTCTCTCTCTCTGTCTGCCTCTCTCTGTCTGCCTCTCTCTGTCTGTCTGTCAGTCTGTCTCTCTCTGTCCCTGTCTGTCTCTGTCTGTCTGTCTCTCTCCTCCCCCTCTCTCTCTGTTTTTTTTTTTCTTCTTTTTTTTCGGTTTCTTTTCTTTTTTTTTTCAAGTTTGGGAAAAGTGGTAATCTGAGTGGACCAGGTCCGGCGAATAGGGTGGCCGGTCAGTGATCTCAAAACTGAGTGGTAGCCATGACAACAGATGACACGTGTACAAATTGTATTGTCTTGATGAAAGAACACGCCTTGTGTTACCTTTAACTCTGTGTTTTGTGCTTTGTGATGACAGCTGATTTAACTTGACGTAAGCAAGGAAAAACAGTATTCTCTGTTGATTGTTAGACTCTTTTCTAGATAAACAACAAGCAGAGCTCGTCCGTATCCCAGGAAACAGTAGACAACAAGAGTTGTGACCCTTGCCTTGTTTGGAAGGGGGTGGGGGTGGGGGTGGGGGTGGGGATAAAGATGCTTCCACTGAGTTAATTGCCCTTTACTCTCTGGTGTAATGTGATGGACCCTGGTTGCAAACTGTAGCAAACTGGTCAATACAGTTTAGCGGAACAGCTTCAAAATGTAGATTGCCTCAGGACAGGCTGAATCGCTTGCGTTTCTGCTATTCTGTCGTATTCAGTTTGAGTATCTCAAAATGACGTCTCCGCGCTCGGAACGAATTCCATATGCACTAACGTCACAGGTGCCACGTGTATGGTGACCGTGGCACATGCCTTAAGCCTGCACATAAACCCATGAGCTGGCCATGTCCCGAGGCCCTACCTAGACTATGTTTTACCTAGTCTATATTTCATACTGGTATTTGTGAGGACATGTAAAAGGTGGGAGTGGGTGATCATCATCATCATCATCATCATTATCACTAATTATTGTTAGGGTTATCTTTATCATTGTTATTACTTATTGTTAGTGTTATTTTTGTCATCATTGTTACTATTGTAAATCATTTTTTGTATAAGACTATTTTTTTCCACACTCATTTGAACTCACTGTACATTACACATTATCGGACCTTTTTTTTTTTAGTGGCGCAGGGAGAAGTATTGGAGCTGTCACGTGAGCTGACCACACTGCACTATTTTGTTAACACTGTCTGAATGTTCGGTGGGTGTGCATGCAGGGTGTTTTTAGTGTTTCCATAAGCAAGCCACCGACATGACTTACAGGATTTTCACCAGCAACGCGCTTTTACCACATTCTGCGTAGTCTTACAGAGGAAGAGGGTTTAACCCTTTGACTCCTTCACTCTATCCAGTACCATCCTGCATCGTCATAAATGACAGCAAAGCAAAAAACTTAACCTTTTGACTCCCTCACTCTATCCACTAGCATCCTGCATTGTCATCAGTTTTATCAAAGCAAAATTTTAACCTTTTGACTCCCACACCCTATCCATCAGATTCCTTCAGGAAGCTGGTGGATAGGGTGAGGGAGTCAAAGGGTTAAGTTTTGGAGGACAGGATGAGGGAGTCAAAGGGTTAAGTTTTTGCAGCTGTTGGATAAGGTGCCAGAGTCAAAGGGGTTAGGCATTCGCGGATCTGTACGAATGTTGACCTGGGAAATCAGAAAACAAAACAAAACAAAAACAAAAAAACAAACCTCCACCCTCCTTTTCCCACCAGGCGCAGGTGTCCAGAGGGATCAAACTCAGGGCCTTCTGACTGAAAGTTCCACGTCTATCCGCTCGACCATCGCGCCCGTGGATGTGTATGACGTGTACACGGGTAAACAATTCTTTCCTCCCCAAGTTAACAATGTTTTGCCCTACACATGTGCAAAGTTGCGAAATGGTTTGATCTAACTAAAGTAAAAGCATGTCTGTAACACAGGGCTAGACCTTACCGCTTTTGTGGAGAGGCAGAGCGTTGGTGTGTATGACGTCAACAAAGTTTGCGTCACTCGGGTCCAGACGAACTTCCGGTGACGTGTCCTGAAAAGCTGGGCCTGCTGGATCCAAACCTGTAGACACAAAATATGGATTTTCCCCACTGTCAAATTGTTCTGCATTGCACAAGATCCAAAACAAGTGCGACTGCCCGCGCCTAAGCAAACAGGAACCAGAAGAACAAGCAAGCAAACCAAAGCAAGCGCGTATTCAACACAACAAGACAAGACAAGCGCAAATTTTCGGCGAACCAGCCTTTGTCAAGCGCGAATGCACGGTCACAAACAGACCATAAACAACACCAAACAACGGATAATTAAAAGAGGACTAAAAACTTCCCTGCCGCCTCGTCCAGTGGATAAAAAGGGACCAAAAATGACCACAAACAACACCAAACAACGGATAATAAAAAGAGG
>CM060315.1:6720359-6725359 GCA_030674185.1 Monoplex corrugatus | reverse complement strand
ATGCAAACTGTCTACTCTCTGATCATGGTGGCTGTTTGAGTTTGTTATTTATTTTCTCACACTCTTTCGGACAACTTTGCCACGGCAGCGGCAACTTTCCCCATCCACCTGTTGAGCTTTGGGTTGAGGCTAAGGGACAGATTGGTGAAGACCACTGATCTTAAGGAGGTGAAGTCATTTACTACTTGCGGGATGTGATCGCCAGTGTAGATGCTGGGGTCTTTGCTGATGTTCTGCTCCATGATCTCTGTCTTCTTCAGACTGACGGTGAAGCAGAACTCTTGGCAGGTATGTGTCAGGGAGCTGACTAGAGTCTGGAAACCAGACTACTTGTGAGATGTCAAATCGGTATTATCCGTGAAGAGTATCTCCCGGATCAAGACCTGACACACTCTGATCTTTGCTCTGAGTGTGTGTGTGTGTGTGTGTGTGTGTGTGTGTGTGTGTGTGTGTGTGTGTGTGTGTGTGTGTGTGTGTGTGTGTGTTTGCATATATGTATATGTACATTTATCACTCATTCAGTCAATCAATCAATCAATCAACCAACCAACCAATCAATCATTCAACCAGTCTATCTATCTATCTGTCTATCTATCTATCTACCTATCTATCTATCTATCTATCTATCTATCTGTCTGTCTGTCTATCTATCTGTCTGTCTGTCTGTCTGTTTTTCTGTCTTTTTGTCTGTCTGTCTGACTGTCTATCTATCTGCCTGTCTGTCTGTCTATCTGTCTACACACAAACATATGTATGTACGGAATTACCTGTAATTCTGCCGATCCCTGGCACCACAGAACCTGCATAACCAGCGATGTGTGCCCCCAGACTGTGGCCGATAAGGTGGAGGGAGGAGGGAGGGGCCCCAGCATTTACCCACATCTCCAGCATGGCGCCCATCATGGCGCCAACCAGCCGCGCGTTGGCAACCACCTGAACACAGGATGATGTATGGATGATAATCATCATCATCATCAGATGCCCTGCCGCATGGCGTTGGCGATCATGGACTTCCATCTGTCTCTATCTCTCGTTGCCCCTAGCATCTCTCCCACCCCCCTCGTCCCCAGCCATTCTGCAAGTCCGTCCAGTGGATGATAATACAACACAAAAAGAAAAAGACAGTGAACAACAACAAACAATCAGCAATAATGAGACAAAGAGATACTAGTACTGCTGCTGCTGCTAAACATGTAATTATAATCTTTAAAGCAGGACACTCCACGAGGAAAGTTTAAATTATTGTGAGATTTCAAGTGTGAAATTTTGAGGCTCGGTTTGTAAACAAGGTAAGTAATGAATGGGTCCGAATAGATTATGCAACGAATGGTAACTCCCCTTTGCTTGAAGAAACGACTGTCGGTTGGCGTGGGAGCTTGGGAGGTGAATGTCCCTGAGAGTGGCGAGGCAATGGTGCTCCAGGTCCCATTCACACCTCGTGGTGTTTCTTTTTTACTATTGTGAGATCTCATGTGTGAAATTTTATGCTCAAAATTATTCTGTAAAGTCTGTTTTTCCCATGCCCTGCAGATCAGTGTGTTTTGTTCACAACTGTGAAGACTCACATAAACATAATTAACGACACAAAAGCAAAATAATACGCCTTTGAGTTCACATAAGTAATGACATATTGATAGTTATCAAAAGACCCAGCACGGGAGCTCAGCAGGCCAGTTGTAGAGCAACTTCTTAATGTACACATACACAAAGTTACTTTATTCGTAGTGTCTCCCATTTTGTTCATGTCTATAGTCCAAACGACCATATTCAGGACTGTCAGACTACTTACTAAAATCAAATGACAGGCCAGCCGCACAGCAAACTGTAACTTCCAAAAACAAGAAATTGCTAAGAATTAAAGCGGAAGAAGAAGTTCAATTATATTCATCGATTGCAGTAAGGCATTTGACAATGTAAATTATTGAGATCTTTCACACTCTCAACAAACAAACAAAAACAAAAAACAACAACAAAAGTTTACAGAACATCTAGTTTCTCTTATACATTCTCGAAACGCGAATCAGAAAGCTCAAATTCGATGGAATCAGGAAGATAAAGAATCTTTTAACATTCATAAAGGTGTAAGAGAGGGGTGCGGTCTTTCTTCTCACCTGTTCAGCATACACTGAACAAATAACGAGGGACGCAATCACCAATGAATACAGCATAAAAACTGGAGGACGGAAAATCTGCAATATGCGGACGTCACCGCGCAAATTGGAATCAATCACCAAGAAGCAAAAATCGTCCCAGATGGGGTCAGTAAGGCAGACGTCAAAAAATGCCTAAAATCAAATGCAAAGGAAAGAAAAATGATGCACACGGGGGCAGACATTGCAGAACCAACAGAAAGCGAAGAAGTGGAAAAATGACATCAATTCAAATACATGGGTTCAATAAATCAGACAGCGGCGAATGTGCAAAAGAAATAAACACAAGAATAGCCATGGCGAGGAGAAGAATTTCGGAACCAGGCAATACGTGGAAGGATAAGTTGATTAGAAAAACTCTAAAGATAAATAATGCGTTGCCTGGTAATGGTATGGATGCCTGTAATGGTATGGACGGTTAAGACGTACAGGGCAGACGGATGGACAGAAAGAAAAAGTGATAAATAAACAGATCAGTGCTGTTCTCCCGGAAATGTCGTTTTGCTGAAGAATGTTGAGGATCAGATAGTTTCATTTTCATTTTCAGTTTCTCAACATGACGTCTCCGTGCTCAGAACGAATTCTATATGCACTAACGTCACACGATCAGATGGAAAGATAAAAGAACGAACAAAAGTATCTTGGAATAATTAGCAGTAGAAAAAAAAAGACCACATTCATTGCCAGATGTGGCCTAATCATGTAGACAGCTAACGACAGAAAAAGAAGAAGAAGAAGAGAAGAAGAAGAAGCAGAAGTAGAAGTAGAAGAAGAAGAAGAAGAAGAAGAAGAAGAAGAAGAAGAGGAAGAAGAAGAAGAAGAAGAAGGAGAAGAAGAAGAAGGAGAAGAAGAAGAAGAAGGGCCTAATGCTCATGTTGCAATTGCTTATACGTCAGTTGTTGGCAATGATTACAGTGTGCTGATGATAAACACGTTGTTATGTTTTCTCACCTGAAGATAGTTGAGAGACAACGCTCCTCTGGCCCAGTCCACCACCACCACGTTCTGGTCAGCCTGCACGGACACACAAGTCAGGATCAGTACATACAGTGTCAGTTTTCAAGATGGCATCTCTGCATTTAACATAAATTCTACATGCACTCAAACCAAAGATGCCAGCGGGCCTCAGTAGCTCAGTTGGTTGTGGGTTCGAATCCCGGGGTGCGCGACATTAAAACCGGCTTTTTCACTGTCCCATCTTAACATCATTGTTGTTCTGATTGTTTCGGTATAGGATTAGATAAGTCCTTATCCCCCTTCCCCCAATTCCCTGGGATGGTTATTCCCTTTGGCCATTTGGTTATTCTCCTTCAAGTCCGCTCTCAAAACTCACCTTTTCTCCTCTGCATAAAATCCTGACCTCACTCAACCCCCTCTGCAGCCTGTCTCCACTCGGAGGGGAATCACATTGTAATATATAATTGTATGTAATTATGCTTCTACAATTTTCCATTGCTTTTTATTCTTTCTCCCCATTTATAGCCAGTGTGTGTGTGTGTGTGTGTGTGTGTGGGTGCGTGTGGTGTGCGTGCGTGCGTGCGTGCGTGCGTGTGCGTGCGTGCGTGCGTGTGTGTGTGTTTCAGCGCTTAGATTTGATTTTATCAAGATTTTGCGCTAAATAAATATTGTAATTATTATTAATTATTATTATTATTATATCACCTGAGCTGTCGACGTAAAAACTTAACCATATCATTCAATCAAACCAAAGATGCCATGTGATGGATACAATCCAAAATAATCAAGGCATCAGCTCTACACCTTCTCATATATATGAGTGAGCGTATATGCTAGCAAGGTCTTGAGGCCATTTTTAACGAATGGGTTCGAATCATCTCTCATTGAAACAACTTTGAACAAACGGGAACCCCCCGGCCCCTACAAATAATTATGAACAACGTCAGCAGAGTGGATCGTCATTATTCAAGTCTTGTCAGTGCAGTTGGATCAGAGAACAAACTGGGCACGCGGACTTCATACCCTGTCCAAGAGAGCCTCCACCATGGCCCCCACCCAGGGACGTTCTACGTTGTCAAGGTAACCGTGTAGGATCACACGCGTGCTCTTGGTGACGTCAAAGTCCTCCCGCATGCGCTCTGCCGACCAGTCCAGATCCAGCCTCACGGGAGTGGGGCGGTGTCTGGTGTAGAGGAGGAATTGAACCCCCAGCAGGTGGGGGGCCCCGGGCAGGTGGGGAGAGTTGGTGAAAGGGGGGCCAGTGGAAAAGCATCCCCATCGTTCGAAGCAGACTGACTGGCCTGCATTAAGTGTCAGCCAACCTGAAAGAAGATGGCGACAAAACTTCAAACTTCTAAACATTTTATAACTACTCAAGGACATTGCCATTAGGTCTCACTGGGCCTATCTTACAGCTAGTCCTTGCTGCTCTACACAGAGAGGCATATGCATATTAAAAGAAGAAAAAAAAAAGCGTGAAGCATTTAAAAACAAATAAGGGGGGGGGGGGGGGATACATTAACTCTTACGGTTATGACGAAAACACACATACCATAACACACAGGCTACAATGTCAAAAAATGTTGATGACAGACGCACACAAAATATTGATGACACACACAATATTGATGACACACACAATCTGATGACACACACAATTTGGTGACACACACAATATTGAGGACACACAATTTGGTGACACACACAATATTGAGGACACACAATTTGATGACACACACAATATTGATGTCACACAATTTGATGACACACACAATATTGTGACACACAATTTGATGACACACACAATATTGATGACGTGACGTGTGGAGCCTCTATTGGCCCAGTGTACACACAGTAATGAAAACAATGATTTGTGTTTAACCCTTTGACTCC
>CM060315.1:6707859-6717859 GCA_030674185.1 Monoplex corrugatus | reverse complement strand
GTTGCATTATTACCGTCATCATGGTCTCGAATTACGAGAACACATACAAGCACACGCACACGCACACGCACACGCACACGCACACGCACACGCACGCGCACGCACACATACGCAATCTCTGTCTGGCTGCTTGTCTGTCTCTTTCTCTCTTTGTCTGTCTGTCTGTCTGTCTGTCTCTCTCTCTCTCTCTCTCTCTCTCTCTCTCTCTCTCTCTCTCTCTCTCTCTCTCTCTCTCTCTCTCTCTCTCTCTCACGTACACAGTGATATGAAAAGTTAACTATAAACGTAAAGAATGGAGGCAGTGGTTTCCTTTCTCTGACAGCGAAATTTGTCACCATCCACAGGGCAGAAGTGAGGGCTGCGTTGGAAAAAAAAATCCTCCAACCTCCAGAATTGTCTTCTTAACAAACTGCAGATCTTTGACAAAGAGTCTACAATCACCAGATCCCATTCTTACCCAACCAAGAACTAACAGAATCAGCACGCACAGTGCCAGTAACAGAGCAGTGGATTCTTGCCCACGGTGCCATCTGGGGAAACGAGCAGGCAGATATGTTTTGGTAAAAGCAGGAAGCAGACAACAACAGCAGACACGAAGACTATCATACTCGTAAAAAGAGACTTGCATCCTTACCAGAACAGAAATAATCCTATCTGCAATCTGGAACTACAACAAGAAACCGCAATTCCCCGCCTGAAGACCAGGCACTGCCGTTTGCTCCAGCGTATGTGCCAAACGGAACTGTCCACACGCAGTGTGAAGTCCCATGCCAGACAGGACCACAATCTCCAGAGCATGTTCTACAGTTTTGCCTACAGTTCAGAAATAAAAGAGATGGGCAGTGTGGCCTAATGGAGCGACTCTAGAAGAGCAGCGGTTCTGGGGCAACAAAGACGACTTGAAAACCACATCATTCATCCTGGCCATGGAACAGGACTTAGATGAAAACCACATCTGTCATCCTGACCATAGAACAGAGACTAGATAAAAACCACATCTGTCATCCTGACCATAGAACAGGGACTTAGATGAAAACCACATCTGTCATCCTGACCATAGAACAGGGACTTAGATGAAAACCACATCTGTCATCCTGACCATAGAACAGGGACTTAGATAAAACCACATCTGTCATCCTGACCATAGAACAGGGACTTAGATAAAAACCACATCTGTCATCCTGACCATAGAACAGGGACTTAGATAAAAACCACATCTGTCATCCTGACCATAGAACAGGGACTTAGATGAAAACCACATCTGTCATCCTGACCATAGAACAGAGACTAGATAAAACCACATCTGTCATCCTGACCATAGAACAGGGACTTAGATAAAAACCACATCTGTCATCCTGACCATAGAACAGGGACTTAGATAAAAACCACATCTGTCATCCTGACCATGAACAGGGACTTAGATAAAAACCACATCTGTCATCCTGACCATAGAACAGGGACTTAGATAAAAACCACATCTGTCATCCTGACCATAGAACAGGGACTTAGATGAAAACCACATCTGTCATCCTGACCATAGAACAGGGACTTAGATAAAAACCACATCTGTCATCCTGACCATAGAACAGGGACTTAGATAAAAACCACATCTGTCATCCTGACCATAGAACAGGGACTTAGATAAAAACCACATCTGTCATCCTGACCATAGAACAGGGACTTAGATAAAAACCACATCTGTCATCCTGACCATAGAACAGAGACTAGATAAAAACCACATCTGTCATCCTGACCATAGAACAGGGACTTAGATAAAAACCACATCTGTCATCCTGACCATAGAACAGGGACTTAGATAAAAACCACATCTGTCATCCTGACCATAGAACAGAGACTAGATAAAAACCACATCTGTCATCCTGACCATAGAACAGGGACTTAGATAAAAACCACATCTGTCATCCTGACCAAGAACAGAGACTAGATAAAAACCACATCTGTCATCCTGACCATAGAACAGGGACTTAGATGAAAACCACATCTGTCATCCTGACCATAGAACAGAGACTAGATAAAAACCACATCTGTCATCCTGACCATAGAACAGGGACTTAGATGAAAACCACATCTGTCATCCTGACCATGGAACAGAGACTAGATAAAAACCACATCTGTCATCCTGACCATAGAACAGAGACTAGATAAAAACCACATCTGTCATCCTGACCATAGAACAGAGACTTAGATAAAAACCACATCTGTCATCCTGACCATAGAACAGAGACTAGATAAAAACCACATCTGTCATCCTGACCATAGAACAGAGACTAGATAAAAACCACATCAGTCATCCTGACCATAGAACAGAGACTAGATAAAAACCACATCTGTCATCCTGACCATAGAACAGGGACTTAGATAAAAACCACATCTGTCATCCTGACCATAGAACAGAGACTAGATAAAAACCACATCTGTCATCCTGACCATAGAACAGGGACTTAGATGAAAACCACATCTGTCATCCTGACCATAGAACAGGGACTTAGATGAAAACCACATCTGTCATCCTGACCATAGAACAGAGACTAGATAAAAACCACATCTGTCATCATGACTACAGACGAAGGGACTCGGTATTTGACGCATAATTATACTCAAACAAAAATAGCAAACAAAAAACAAATCTAAACTTTAGCAAAAGTTGCCTACGCCAGTTATCCAAACACAAGTGTGACTGCCCGCGTTCAAACAAACAGGAACCAGAAAACAAAACAAAACAAAACAAAAACAAAAACAAACAAACAAACAAAAAAAAAACCACGAAAATAGAATCAGAACACATATTTAATACAACCAAACAGCCCAGGCGTATTCAATACAACCATTTGTATCAAATACGCATTCTGATTCTACTTTCGTGTTTTTTCTGATTCCGTGTTTTTTCTGGTTCCTACGCCAGTTAGTTCTACGACGACGAAAACAGCGCAACAATACGTAACACAACACAGTACTGAACAGACCAACACGATGCAATACCGACAGTACTCCGAGAGCAACGCCTGCACGTGTCTCTTTAAAACACGAACAAACCTGACTTTTTGCTGATAGACAGGCACTGGTTTAAGAGAGTTTCTTCGTTTTTATTCCTGTTTATGTAAGCAAAACAACCTAATCATCAAACTCATCATCATCATCAGGTGCCCTGCCGCATGGCGTTGGCGATCATGGACTTCCATCTGCCTCTATCTCTCGTTGCCCCTAGCATCTCCCCCACCCTCCTTGTCCCCAGTCACTCTGCAAGTCCGTCCAGCATTTTCTCCCTGGGTGCTCTCTTACCTCAAGCTTTCCCGTTGTGACCAGGTGCTCCAAATCCCCCTTCCTCATAAAATGGCCAATAGAGTCTTATAATTTTCATCATTAAGCACCAAACTTAACAGCAAGTGCCTATGCACTATGCCTCCCCTCAGTGACGATACAAACGACGACCAGAAATAGGTACTTCTAGCACATCCGATAGGCTTGACTATTGCTTGGCAGGTCTCTCGAAAACTGCCGCTTCTGTGCCGACAACGCCCATTTTTGTCACTGAAAGCGGAAGAAACACAATATGACAGGATGAGTACTGTGTCAGCGACGATACAAACGAATTTTTGCAGTTGGCAGCAGTTTTTGTTCTCATGTCTCTTGTGGTTTAGGTCATGGCAGATCCGGTATCAAACAAAGAAGAACCCCCCCTTAAACAAACAACAAACAAACAAAACTAAATGATGCTTCACTGGAGGTCTGTTCCTGATTCTTATGGTTTCTCTACTTGATTATTGTTGTTTCTATGCATTAAGAATTTCTTTCATAATTAGAAAAAAAAGTATCAAAAAGTAGAAACAAATTGACAGGTTTCTTACAAATAAATTCTTTTGTTTGCATGCAAGAAACAAACTAGGGCCAAACTAATTGGGAAAAGTATGAAACATCAGTGGATTCACTATTGATCTTTATAGCCTATTTAAAGTGGGACGGCACAGAATGACGTGGGGAATGGGAGAGAGAGAGAGAGAGAGAGAGAGAGAGAGAGAGAGAGAGAGAGAGAGAGAGAGAGAGAGAGAGAGACAGACAGACAGAGACAGAGACACAGCGACAGAATGTGTATGTGTGTGTGTGTGTGTGTGTGTGTGTGTGTGTGTGTGTGAGAGAGAGAGAGAGAGAGAGAGTCAGAGAGACAGAGATACAGAGACAGAGACAGGGAGACAGACAGACAGAAGAGAGAGAGAGAGAGTCAGAGAGACAGAGAGACAGAGACAGAGACAGGGAGACAGACAGAGAGAGAGAGAGAGAGAAACAGAGACAGAGACAGACAGACAGACAGACAGAGACAGACAGACAACAGACAGACAGACAGACAGACAGAACACATATTTAATTAACGGGGGTCGTGACGTAAGCATAAGGTATATTTATATCAATCAAGTCAGTCTGGAGGAAGGTCACCATCGATCAACACAAACGTGTGTGTTTATCAATCACTCAGACATTTATAGGTCACAGAAAACCGACGTGTTGTGCTGGTGAAAGTACACGTAAGCCGAATGCGGAATAAGGCAGTAAAAAAAAAAAAATAACAACACATGCGCTTTTTAATTTTTTTCTTTTTCTTTTCAGATTGGAATCAAAACTGCTGCAAACTGCAAACATTGATTAGATCAAAGAAGAATTATAGAGATGTAGATTTTTACATACAGCTTCTTATTTGTACTTTTTTTCCTTCTTTTTCTTTTTGGCCAAAAAAATTTCACGGTTAAAAAATCAAAGGGATAATTAGGCCTACGTTAAGGGAGGGAGTGGCAATATTCGTTCCATTGGCTATTTGACTGAGGTGAAAAGCCTTCGGCGCACATATGGTATCTATGAAGACTGGCTTAAAACAACATTTATAAGAAGCTTGAAAATATTGTGGTCAACTTTTCAGAGAGGCTGAGTCCCAGGGTGGCTAAACAGAAAGTTCCGGTCTCCTTCATCTATTTTCTTGAGTGGCGGTGGTGGATGGGGTTGTTTATTTTTCGGAGCCGAGTGATTTCCCTTGCACGGTTCCAGAGAGAGGTCGCATCATTTTGTCCATTTACAGAAGCCGGTGCGATCGCTCGGATTCTGTCTGTATTTTCGTTGTGGGCAATTTTCGTTGGTGCATCCATTCAGTAAATCCATCAAAATGGATCCGCAGACTTTTATGGACGTGGCGACAGTGGTGACAAAGCTGAAGATGTACCCGTATTTCGACGTTGCGCACATGTTTTTGTGTTGTATGGCCGTGAGAGATGACATAGTCCCGCAAGGTGAGTGTTGCAGCGCACTGATGCCGTGTAATGATGATGCAGAGATGCTGGGTGTGGGACGGTGGGATTAAGCTGAGAGGGGGAGAGAGGGGTGGAGAGAGAGAGGAGAGAGAGAGAGATGTAATATTTTTTGTTTTGCTTTCCCGTTCCGAATTCTGCAAATCAAGGAATCATAATAACGGCCTATACTATAGTATAGGCTTAAGTTATAGTTAGTAATAAACTAAAGCATAATGCTGTGTGATATAGAAGTAGCTCAAGACCGGGGAAATTACTGTTATTCAGAGCAGTGATTCCGAATCTGAGTAATTCAGTGAATGTAGCACTAGGCAGAGTCTTTGGTCTGATGTGTAGACTGGTTGGTTGAGAATCAGTAATCTGTCATCTAGATGTCTGTAGCAATAATCAGGAATCAGTGATGATAGACCAGCCCATAACCTTTCCTACCATAGCATAGGCCTAATTCTAATTATTGTTAGGCCTATTCTGTTTGTTTGTATTTTTGTGGTATAGGCCTAATACAACATAGAAAATTGTTTATTATTCAAAGATGAATAAAACATAGGAAATTTGATTGCCAGCCCTCTCCCCCTCCACTTTCGCATCATGTGTGTGTGTGTGTGTGTGTGTGTGTGTGTGTGTGTGTGTGTGTGTGTGTGTGTGTGTGTGTGTGTGTGTGTGTTAAAAAAACATGAAAGAACCAGTCATCCATAATATTTGTAATAAGAAGGAGGTTAGGGTTGATTTATAATTAATTGTTTAATGTTTGTTTTGCGTTGTTTGATTCTAATGGACTTCTAATGTTCCAGGAAAAATAAAAACCAAAAACACATGAAAAGAGGTGATGAACACTTATTTTATCAAAAAAGGCAGTCATTGGATAAAACAAAGCAGACACCGTTTTATGGCCAACCATTGAACCAGCCTTTGTCAAACATACAAAAACAAAACAAAAAAAAACAAAAAACCAACAATAAAAAACCCCAAACAAACAAATCAATTTCATTATGAAATACAAAACAAAAACAAAAAACAAACAAAAACAACAACAAAAAACCCCAAACAAACAAACAAACAAATCACCAATTTCATTATGAAACAATGGACAGCAAACTGATGTTCTTCCCCGAATCATGTTGAGCTGGCGTCTTCTCTCAACAAAGAAAAACAAAACCTTAGAAACAACCAACCAGCCAACAACACAAAAACCACACACACACCACACTTTTTATTAATTGCGCCTTTTCAACCTCTGTCAGTCTGTGGGTGTGTATATATGTGTATGTTCCATAAAATTTCTTTGTTTATGTGTTTGTGTGTTTGTGTACTAAGAATTCATGCTTGTTCAGTTATATGCCCAATTCTTTCTTTTAAAACTGTGAAGTAGAGATTATTTACTAATATTTAGTATGATTATTCATGTATAAAGCCCAGCTGACTGCTCAGACTTAGAGCCATTTCAGGGCTGTAACCACCTTGATTAAAACATACCTGCCAAGGAACACATTGATGACCTTGGAAAAAAGAAAACTGGGTGAAGAAAATAAAGTACATGCATCATTCGATTCATTGCATTCACATAAATAATCTAAGGATGATATTGCCTTTGCATTGGCCATTCTGGTGAATTTACCGTCAGGGGGACTGAAAATAGAAGCCAGAATACAAATATTATGCAGAAACATCAGAAACATATTATAAGTACACAGAAACATACATAAACACTGACCTGTAGTATGATAGAGACAGACCTGTTAAATCTTAAGACTTGGAACAGGTGGCATGTGCACACACACAGACGCACACACGCATGCACAGACAGACAGACAGACAGACACACACAAACACACACACACACACACACACACACACACACACACACACACACACTACAACAACTCATACACACATGCACACGCCACTACGCTACTCTTACGCACGTGTAAACACACACACACACTCTCTCTCTTGATATTTGTAAATGATAAAAGCTATCACCTACAAGTCTGAGCAGTCAGCTGCTTTATAAATGATAAATATTCACCTAAGCCTTTCTGGAAAATAAACATGACCTATGTTTATGTTTTTTCTTCTTATAGGCTCCAGTAATCTCTGAGTGCAACAATTAACTAATACTATAGTTATGCACTCAACACCTAAAGCAGTTAAGTAGGAATGAATTAGATGATACAGAGATGACCATTATAAATCATTAAATGTACCTGAACCTAACCTCTTACTACTAAGTGTTGCATTTAGTTTGAAAAGGTAATTGAACAGAATACCCTGGATTAAGAAAGTCTGTCAGACATAATATCCAGACATAACGAAAATAAAGGGACATGTGAGAAATAGCATGACCAGATATGAGTCAGGATAATGTGGAAGCTGAAACCGTTTTTAAATGAATATACAAGCAAAAACCATTATCAAAGCAAAACTTCAAAGAGACCATTATGTCTGTGTGTGTGTATGTGTACATGTGCATGTATGTGCAGGGCATGAAAATTTTTTATTGAGGTGACAGACTTGAGAAGATGTGATAAAACGATTGTCTGAAACAGAACCAGATTTTTACACAAGACTCAAACTTACAGTCTGGTTCCGTGTTTGCTTTTGCTATTTCACAGTGACTACATCTCATCACTAACACAGAGAGGGAGAGGAACAGAAAACAGCATTTATTCAGATTAGAGGGAGAGAGAAAGAGAGAGAGAGAGAGTCAGAGAGTCAGAGACCGTCCCTTCATAATCATAGTAGGCTTAGATCTGTGCAGTTCTGATTCACTGTGTTCCCAGTCCTTGATGTAGAAAATACATTAATTTTCTTTCAAAGTCATGAATAGATTTTTGGACACAGGCTTTCTCAAAACAGACAGGCTGTAGTAGGTGATAGGATATGATGATAACTGATCCTACTGACATAATAATAATAATTAATAATAATTACAATATTTATATAGCGCAAAATCTTGATAAAATCAAATCTAAGCGCTGATTTTAAACAAGTGAAAGGCAATAGTGACATTGTCTTATCAGGAACCAGAAAAACACGAAAATAGAATCAGAATGTGTATTTAATACAACAAGACAAGACAGGCGCAAATTTTCGGCCAACTGGCCTTTGTCAAGCATGAACGTAACTAAGGTCACAAGCAAACACCACATACAAAATTAGGAGAAAAAGATTGAAACTTCCCTGCTGCTTTGTCCAGTGGGAGAGGAGGACTGTTGTATTAAATATGCGTTCTGATTCTATTTTTGTTTTTCTGGTTCCTGTTTGCTTGAATGCAGCAGTCGCACCTGTTTTGGATGTTGTCGTATCAGTGAATTTTACAATCTTGACTGACTGGAAACTTTCAGAAAGAAATAACACGATGGCCTTTTCAGGGAATACTTTTTAAAAAAAAATCTTATTTGTTTGTTTGTTATTGTTGATATTGTAATTGTGATTTTAGTTTCAAGAATGAGTAAAATTGTCATGAATTGACAACGCTCTTTGAACAAAACTGGGGAATTGTACGAGTTAATTCTCTTCAAAGACTGAAGGTGATGCTTTGTGTTAACATCACAGTTTTGTCATTAGGAAGCTGGTTACTGCTGTGACATTCCTTCAGTAAAGGTTGGACGTCTCTTCAGTTTGATGTTATTTGCTGAATATGGTGTCTGCTTTTATGGAGATAATAAGTCCTGCTAATGATTTCAATTTGCCCTCTGGTAAGGCCTAAAGGAGTGTGATACAGTTACATAGTTTCAGGTTTAATAGGCTATATCCTAAATCCATAATCAGGTATTTTCAGTTTGATAGGCTTTGTTCTGTATCAGATACTTGGGTGTATTACTGCTACTTAAGCTAGTCAGTAATCATGTAAGACAGAATTGTCTACCTCATTCATTCTACCCTTCACAACAGTCATCACAATACTCTTTTACTCTTTATGTTTATTGACAGTTGTCAGTCTGTGTGTCTATCAAGAGAGCAAACAATGTTTCACTTGAAAAAAAAAATCAACAACAACAGCAACAAAACAACAACAAAAACAACAACAACAACAACAACAACAACACACACACACACACACACAACACACACACACACACACACACACACACAACCACAAAACACACACACACACACAACACACACACCACAAAAAAAAACCACCCCTCCCAACCCACACCAACACCACCCACACCCTTCTGAAAAGCCACTGCAAAAATCCTGCAAATACAGTTCATAGAAAGCCATTATGTTTTAGTGCTGGGATTATTTCATTACAAATTTCAAAAGAATAAATTGTAGAAGAAACATCTCAGCCTCTTCACTTACTGAAAGTAGGAACGATATATTGAAATATTTAGATGATCTTTGTGTCACCCATAATTATTTATATAAAATATTGTAAAAATGTTATTGATAGCATTGCGCTCTAGGCCTGCTGTAGTATTGTCTGTTTTACATTGAGCATTTTTTTTGTTTTTTCTTTTGCTTTTTCTTTTTTTTTTTTTTATCCTTTTTTCTCTGTTATCTTTTTAAAAGTTGAAACAGCTGTTGAGATTATTCCACTTACTGTAAAAAAATAAACAAGCTAATACTTTAATTGAGCAAACCAATCATGGGCAATTGCTTCAACTGTGTAACTGATCATAAGTTATTTGCTTACAAGGTTTTGATGCTTAAATCAGAATGTAACTGCTTTCTGAAAATGC
>CM060315.1:6650359-6697859 GCA_030674185.1 Monoplex corrugatus | reverse complement strand
CTCTCCAATATATATATATATATAATATATATAGGGGGGTGCAAAAGTAGGTATACAGTTATGAAAAAAGAAAACATGTACAATACTCATTGCCATTGCATTTATTATACAAACAAATGAATATTGCATATACATGTAATAACAAGCACAGCCTGAATCCCTCAGATACTCAAACTGCTTGCCGTCGGTATTCACACACTCCTCTAATTGAGAGCGGAATTAAGCATTATACTGATGATGTGATACTTACTGTATACCTACTTTCGCACCCCCCAGTATATATATGTGTGTGTGTGTATGTGTGTGTGTGTGTGTGTGTGTGTGTGTGTGTGTGTTGTGTGTGTGTGTGTGTGTGTGTGTGTTGTGTGTGTGTTGTGTGTGTTGTGTGTGTGTGTTGTGTGTGTGTGTGTGTGTGTGTGTGTGTGTGTGTGTGTGTGTGTGTGTGTGTGTGTGTTGTGTGTGTGTGTGTGTGTGTGTGTGTGTGTGTGTGTACATATGACCTACATTTTTTTTTCAGTACCAGGGTAAGCTGGGAGAATGCCCTGCTCTTCGTGATTGTCAGTGGTCATGGGATTTATAACGTGCGCAAACCAGAAGTGCATTCGTTTTTCATCCCTTTCTGAAAGACTAGATGTTCAGTTCAGTTTTCTGGTCAAACTGAGGAGAAAGGTCAAGGCTTTTATGGGAAATGAACCCTGGACCTTCAAGTTAGGTAAAAGGCAGGTGAAGGTCTTAACCTTTCTGCCACCTCTTCTCCTCTCATTAATGTATTTTAAAAAATACCCAAATCAAATCAAACCAATCAACCAAAAACCCAACAACTTTGAAGAGACAATTTAAAAAAAAACCCAATGATTTAAGTGCCCTCCTTTCTATATGATCACAGGACAGTTGAAATAATTGATCATGACGGAAGGTAGAGGAGCCCAATAAGAGCATCCCACAGAGATAGTGAAGGATCTGACAGCACCAGTATTTATATAGTGAACCATTACTCATCTTGCCAAACGGCCCTGCTGGTTCCTGACAGATGTTTTCCCTGTCTGGCCCACAGGGCTGTGAATTCACTTTTCACTCCCTTCACCTTTCCTGCAGTCAGGCCCACTGTGCTGCAAATTAACCCTTTCACTCCCTCAGGTAATCCCCATTTTCCTGACAGTTACCTACAGGGATGTGAGCATATGAGTAAGAGTGGAGGGGTGGGTGGGGGTGGGGTGAGGGTCTTTTGGTGTAGTTTCACCACCTCCTGGAAATTTTGTTGATAAAATTTTTTTTATTTTTATCACTCTCTTTGTTTCTGCTTTGTTCCTTTGCTTTCTTTCATCTCTTTCTTTCTCATTTTCTGCTTGCTGGTCCATATCACCTGTATGTTTTCCTTAAAACCTTGCATACTTTCTGTTAAGATTGATAATTCTGTACATTCGCATTTACTGATTTAGCTCACTCAAAGGAAAAGTGAGCTTCCTTATGGCAATTTTAGGTGCTGTGTGTGGTTTTGTGTGCTTGATAACATTTATACATTTGTATGCAGTTTTTTGTTTTTGTTTGTTTGTTTGTTTTTTATCCTTCTGGTGATAAATTGGGCAGAATGGGTGACACAAAAGGCACATTCTTAATTTAGATAACTTGCATGAAAACAGTGATATGTTTATACTTAATTTTTTTTTCCAGTTTTTTTCCCCCAGGATCATCAGTGTGTTTAGATGTGTGTGTTTTGTATTAGATGATTACTGTCCTGATATGGCTCTGAGCAGCCAGGAGGGCTTTAATATACACTAATAATGATGATAATAATAAATAATAGTTTCTTGACATTTAGCTCACAGTACTGTGGATTAACCATTTCACACCTTCACTCCCTCCGCCTGCAGGAGGAATGTGGTTGATAATAAGAGTGAAAGGGGTTAATGTACTGGAAGCAGGTTGAAATGATGAGGGAGTGAAAGTCAGTACACAAGGCTGGGCTGGCACCACACCAGGTGATGGACTGAAATGGTTACCTGTGCTGACAGTCAGCTATTCTGGAGCAGTTCTAGCCCTGCAGGAGATATGGTAGAGATTTATGGTAGAGATTTATGGTAGAGATTTATGTGCTTTCTGCTGCTTCTTCTAACTAATATAATATGCTCTCTATAATTTTCCATTGGTTTTATTCTTTCTCCCCATTTATAGCCGTGTGCGTGTGTGTGTGTGCACGCACGCGCGCGTGTGTGTGTGTGTATGCGTACGTGTGTGTGTGTGCGTGCATGCGTGTGTGTGTGTGTCTGTTTCAGCGCTTAGATTTGATTTTATCAAGATTTTGCGCTATATAAATATTGTAATTATTATTATTAATTAGATTTTCTTGGAAATGCAGCTGTAGAATTATGATCTCCAGATTGTTCTGATGTTTATTTGATCATTGCCAAGGAATGTATCAGATTGCGAAATGAAGATTGTTGGTATTACTGCACATGCACATGGTTACATAAAGAGGCAAACAAAACATGCACACAAAATCAAGCAAAGGAACACGTAACCTGGCAAAGAAAGAAAGAAACAGAGTTAACTAACCAATGTTATCTAACCAACATATTTGTAGACACACATACACAGACACACACACTCAGGCACAATTACCCCCCCCCCCCCACCCCTCACACACACACACACACACACACGCACGCACGCGTGCACACACACACACACACACACACACACACACACACACACACACACACACACACACACACACACACACACACACACACACACACACAAATAATAATAATAATTACAATATTTATATAGTGCAAAATCTTGATAAAATCAAATCTAAGCGCTGAAACAGACACACACACATGCATGCACGCACACAACACACACGCACGCACGCACGCACACACGCACGCACGCATGCACGCACGCACACCACACACACACACACACACAAACACACACACACACACACACACACACACACACACACACAGTTTGTCTCTTGCTCACACACAAAGGATTATGAAGACAAAACAGATGAAATAAATGAAACTGAGGTGAAACTTGAAAAAAAATTGAAAAAAAATTGCAAAGCAAATTTTGTGGATGTTGTGTGTGTGTGTTGTGTGTGTGTGTGTGTGGTGTGTGTGTGTGTGTGTGTGTGTGTGTGTGTGTGTGTGTGTGTGTGGTGTGTGTGTGGTGTGTGTGTGTGTGTGTGTGTGTTTGTGTGTGTGTGTGTGTTATCCATGGATGCATACACTTACATTTAGTATGTTTGTATTAAAAAATTGTGAACACTTTGAACTATAATAGATCATGCATGTTGGAAATGTCCTTCATTAGCTTATTATTGATCCTTATTGTTACTAATGTTATTGTCAATATGATGATGCTGATACTCATGATTTGTGAGAGGATGAATATCTCTAAACCCCCCCACCCCCACCCCCCCACCCCATCCCTTTGCCTATTTCATAATCTTACCAGCGCAAAGAGTTTGTGCAGCTTAGGGAGTCTGGCAGATAATCGCTGGCAGATTTGTGTAGAGCACTTATGGAATGGCCTGAGTGCGATGAATCCCTCTTGAACAAATCCCAAGCTCAGATCTCACGCGTAAAATATTTTACTTGGACCAGCAACAGATTGGTTCAGCGCTGATTGTTGGGATGTTTGTACTGACAGTTACGTAAGTCAGCATACTTCTTAATTTAATAGATATTTTTATGTGTGCATTAGAAATGGTTAGGCTTGTTCATTTTGCAGAAAGAGGATAGGACAGTTTGCAGCATGTTTTGGAGATGTAGAATGGTGCAGACCATCTGGCAACAATTCTAAACAATTATAAATAATGTTCTTCTTCTTCTTCAGTGTTGAGGGCCCACAATCAAACTTGATTATTCTGGCGCCTATAACTGGGGGGTTTGCAGCAGATAAATCTGGAGCAGTGGACATGTCTTAAGAGTTCAGTTTTAATCATGATGATGGTGGGGGTGGGGGGGAATGAGGGTGGTGGGGTGAGGAGGTAGGAGGGGGAAGGGGGGGTGAAGAGGGCAAGAGGGGTGGGATGGGTGAAGAGGGCAGCAAGGGTGGGGGGGTGGGGTGGGGCAGGGGCTCTGAGTGGAAGTGGGGGGGAGGGAAGGGGGGCGGTCTAGTCTGGGATTTTGGAGGCCCTTGACAGGAATGTGTCAAGTGTTGTGGCCTCAACTGTTCCTTGCTGGAGACTGTTCCAGTTCTTGATAGTTCTTGGCAGAAATGAAGCAGCTCTATACTGGGTCCTTGATGTGATCAAGTGGAACTGTCTGTCATGGCCACGTCGCTTACGGTCAGGTAGAGGGACTAGTTTTGCTTTTAGGCTGGGACAGTGAACAAGGCCTTGGTGCACTTTGAACAACATAGAGAGTCTTGCTACTTGCCGTCGTTTCTCCAATGAGGGCCAGCCCAGTGTGACCAGCGTGCTGCTAACACTAGAAGTGTTCCTATATCTGTTGAGGACGAAGCGTGCAGCTCGTCTTTGAACCTCTTCTATTTTAGTTATGTTTTTCTCTGTATGGGGGGTCCCAGACGGAAGACGCGTACTCCAGATGGGGGCGAGCTAGCGCTTTGTAGGCTCGTTCCTTGATCTCTGAGGAGCTTGTTCCTTGATCTCTGATGTTTGCATGTCACATGTTATTTCTGTATCATTTAATGAAGCATTTGCACTTGTTTGGATATGATACTAATTTTAATCATATAACATGTTAGATTGATTAATGCTGCATGCAAAATTTTATATTTATGAAAGCAATTATAAAGATAATATATTGCAAAAGGTATTTAAAACAATGAAAGCAGTTTACAACACTGGGAAATAAAACATTAATAAACATGTCTTGTAATAAATTTATTAGTTTTCATACAAAGCACTATTCGATGTGTAAAATAATGATGTTACATCACTGAAGGACAAAATATTTTGTTTAGTTTTGCCAATTATGATTGACACTAGTATTTCCAGAGCATGCGTATAATTCAGATGTTTCATGCATGCAGTGAATTTGAACATAAAAAAATGTCCTATCGTTTTAGTTGCATGTCTTTGTTTTGTTTGTTTGTTTTCTTTGTCATGTTTTTATTTTTTGTTTGTTTGTGTTTTGCAAATTTTGTTTGTTTCTATAAAATGCAACTAAATAAATTATTAAAAAAATGATGTTTGTGTGTGTGCAGCTCAAGCGGCTGGTGGGCAGATGCTGACCTTCCAGCGTAAACACCCCCTGTCCAGCTGGCTGTCCTCAATGCTGGTGTGTTTTGCTGGCAGCATCATCGCCAACCTGCTTCTTGGCGAACCTGTCATCACCCCTTTCAAGGACCAGCGCGCCTTGGTCACCGCATCCATTGTCTGGTATGTGTGGAGGTCACAGTGATGTGTGGTATGTGTGGAGATCATAGTGATGTGTGGAGGCCACAGTGAGTGTGGTATGTGTGGTATGTGTGGAGGTCATAGTGATGTGTGGTATGTGTGGAGGTCATAGTGATGTGTGGTATGTGTGGAGGTCATAGTGATGTGTGGTATGTGTGAGGTATAGTGATGTGTGGTATGTGTGGAGGCCACAGTTGATGTGTGGGCATTGTGTGGTATGTGTGGAGGTCATAGTGATGTGTGGTATGTGTGGAGGTCATAGTGATGTGTGGTATGTGTGGAGGTCATAGTGAGTGTGTGGTATGTGTGGAGGTCATAGTGATGTGTGGTATGTGTGGAGGTCATTGTGATGTGTGGTATGTGTGGAGGTCATAGTGATGTGTGGTATGTGTGGAGGTTATAGTGATGTGTGGTATGTGTGGAGGCCACAGTGATGTGTGGCATGTGATGTATGTTGGAGGTCATAGTGATGTGTGGTATGTGTGGGGGTCATAGTAGATGTGTGGTATGTGTGGAGGTCACAGTGATGTGTTGGGTCATGTGATGGTATGTGTGGAGGTCATAGTGATGTGTGTTGAGTGGGGAGTCATAGTGATGTGGTGGTATGTGTGGAGGTCATAGTGATGTGTGGTATGTGTGGAGGTCATAGTGATGTTGGTATGTGTGAGGTCATAGTGATGTGGGGTATGTGGAGGTCACAGTGATGTGTGGTATGTGTGGAGGTCATAGTGAGCATGTGTGGTAGTGTGGAGGTCATAGTGATGTTGTGGTAGATGTGTGTATGTTGGAGGTCATAGTGATGTAGTTGGTAATAGTGGGTATGTGTGGAGGTCATAGTGATGTGTGGTATGTGTGGAGGTCACAGTGATGTGTGGTATTGGTGGATATGTGTGTGGAGGTCATAGTGATGTGTGGTATGTGATGGAGGTCATAGTGATGTGTGTGTATGTTGGAGGTCATAGTGATGTGTGGTATGTTGGAGGTCATAGTGATGTGTGGTATGTGTGTGAGGTCACAGTGATGTGTGGTATGTGTTGGTATGTGTGGAGGTCATAGTGATGTGTTGGAAGTGATGTGAGGTCTATGAGTGAATGTGATGGTATGTGTGGAGGTCACAGTGATGTGTGGTATGTGTGAGTATGTGTGGAGGTCATAGTGATGATGTGGGTATGTGTGGAGGTCATAGTGATGTGTGGTATGTGGGAGGTCATAGTGATGTGTGGGAAGTTGTATGTGGAGGTCATAGTGATGTGTGGTATGTGTGGAGGTCACAGTGATGTGTGGTATTGTGGAGGTCATAGTGATGTGTGGTATGTGTGGTATGTGTGGAGGTCATAGTGATGTGTGGTATGTGTGGAGGTCACAGTGATGTGTGGTATTGTGTGTATGTGTGGAGGTCATAGTGATGTGTGGTATGTGTGGAGGTCATAGTGATTGTGGTATGTGTGGAGGTCACAGTGATGTGTGGTATTGGTGTGGTATGTTGTGGAGGTCATAGTGATGTGTGTATGTGTGGAGGCCACAGTGATGTGTGGTATGTGTGGAGGTCACAGTGATTGTGTATGTGTGGAGGTCATAGTGATGTTGGGTATGTGTGGAGGTCACAGTGATGTGTGGATGTGTGGAGGTCATAGTGATGTGTGGTATGTGTGGAGGTCATAGTGATGTGTGGTATGTGTGGAGGTCATAGTGATGTGTGGTATGTGTGGAGGTCATAGTGATGTGTGGTATGTGTGGAGTTATAGTGATGTGTGTATGTGTGGAGGTCATAGTGATGTGGTATGTGTGGAGGTCATAGTGATTGTGGTATGTGTGGAGGTCATAGTGATGTGTGGTATGTGTGGAGGTCACAGTGATGTGTGGTATGTGTGGAGGTCATAGTGATGTGTGGTATGTGTGGAGGTCACAGTGATGTGTGTATGTGTGGAGGTCACAGTGATGTGTGATGTGTGGAGGTCATAGTGATTGTGTATGTGTGGAGGTCATAGTGATGTGTGGTATGTGTGGTATGTGTGGAGGTCATAGTGATGTGTGGTATGTGTGGTATGTGTGGAGGTCACAGTGATGTGTGTATGTGTGGAGGTCACAGTGATGGTGGTATGTGTGGAGGTCACAATGAGTGTGATATGTGTGGAGGTCACAGTGATGTGTGGTATGTGTGGAGGTCTCAATGATGTGTGGTATGTGTGGTATGTGTGGAGGTCACAATGATGTGTAGTATGTGTGGAGTCACAGTGATGTGTGGTATGTGTGGAGGTCACAGTGATGTCTAGTTTGTCTGGAGGTCACAATGATGTCTGAATCCAAGGACATTGATTGATAAGAATCCAAGGACCTGTGAACAGTAGATTGTTAAGGATCAAGGAACTTTGACGTGTACAGTACGATTGATAAGAAACCAAGGAACCTGTGTACAGTACATTGATAAGAAACCAAGGACCTGTGATACAGTAGATTGATAAGAATCCAAGGACTGTGTACGTAGATTGATAAGAATCCAAGGACCTGTGTACAGTAGATTGATAAGAATCCAAGGACCTGTGTACTGAGATTGATAAGAATCCAAGGACCTGTGTACAATAGATTGATAAGAAACCAAGGACCTGTGTACAGTAGATTGATAAGAACCAAGGACCTGTGTACTGTCAGATTGATAAGAACCAAGGACCTGTGTACAATAGATTGATAAAAACCAAGGACCTGTGTAAGTAGATTGATAAAAAACCAAGGACCTGTGTACAGTAGATGATAAGAACAAGGACTTTGTAGTAGATTGAAAGAAACCAAGGACCTGTGTACAGTAGATTGATAAGAAACCAAGGACCTGTGTACAGTAGATTGATAAGAAACCAAGGACCTGTGTAAGTAGATTGATAAGAATCCAGGACCTGTGTAGTAGATTGATAAGAACCAGGACCTGTGTAGTAGATGATAAGAACCCAGGACCTGTGTACTGTAGATTGATAAGAATCCCAGGACCTGTGTACAATAGATTGATAAGAATCCAAGAACACTAAATGAATAACAATGTGTGTAGATTTGCTGTTACAGGTACGTTGTGAACTACTGTCCTTTTGACCTGGTGTACAAGATCGCCCGGTTCCTGCCCTTCAAGTTGTTGCTGTGTATGCTGAAGGAGGTGCAGCGGGCACACAAGGTGTACCATGGCGTCATATACACTGCCAAACTCTACCCCAATGCCTACTTCATCATCGTGCTCATTGGCACTGTCAAAGGTTACTATAGATTAAGTTTTGAAAATGTTATGGAAATTGATGTTAGCTGTATGAATGGCCTAAAACCACATCAGTGTCCTAAATATTTGAGAAGTCGTCCACAAAAGTCAAGACAGAGCGGCCTGGAGGGAGATGGTGGTGACAAAGTGTGCGGTGGCCAACACTGAACCCGGTGACACCGACAGGTGAGAGAGGTGAGGGTATATGAGTGGGCTTCCTTTCGAGTTCACTAGAATCATGCATTTCACTGTCTTTGGATGATGCTGAAAACTGGTCAGATACAGTAGGTGGCGATGGGTTGGGCACATTGTCTGAAGAGAGCAGGTGAACATCACCTGGACTGCCCTTCACTAGACACCAAAGGAAGACGCAACAGGACGACCCAAGAACACCTGGCAAGGAAACCATAGGAGGAAACCTTAACCCCTTAACTCCTGCACCCTATCCATCAACTGTGAAAACTTAACCTTTGATTTCCTCACCCTATCTACCAGCTTCCTACAGGAAACTGGTGGGTAGTGTGAGGGAGTCAGAGGGTTAAGTTTTTGCTTTGTTAGCATGGTCAACAATGCAGGATGTTGGTGGACAGGGTGTGGGAGTTGAAGGAATAAGGTCCTCAACACATTTGGAGTACATACTATACAGAGGCTGATCCACAACAGACAGAAATGGAGAACCTTGTTACTGCCCTAACATGCCAGTGGCATAATGGATATTAAGTGAATATATGTGGGGTTGTGTTTTGTCGCCAGATCTGTTTTCACTTTACAGCGAAAACATCATGAGAAACCTAGAAGAAGACCCTGGATTAAAGGTTGGAGGGAAAATGATAAACAATATTCGATATGCAGATGACACGTGCTAATTGCAGAAAGTGAAAGAGACCTACAAAACCTTGTGAATATACTAGAAATAGAAAGCAAAGGTAAGGGGCTGGAACTAAACAGCAGGAAGACTGAAGTCATGGTGATCAGTAAAAAACATGAAATCTCCTCATGCAAAATAACAGCAAATGGCACAACCTTGACACAGGTTGAGAAATTCAAATATCTGGGAACGATCATTTCATCACACGGCAGATGCACATCAGAAATAGCCGGCAGAATCGGCCAAGCCAAAACAGCATTCAAGAAAATGAAAGCATTCTTACCAACAAATGCCTATCAATTAACATCAGGAAGAGAGTTCTTGAATGTTATATAGAACCAATACTGTTGTACGGATGTGAGGCGTGACAGTCAACAAACAAAGCCAGAACAAGATTGAGGCAGCCGAGATGTGGTTTCTAAGAAGAATGTTGAGGGTTCCATGGACAGCAAAGAAAACAAACGAGACAGTCTTGATGGAGGCAGACACAAGTAGATCACTCATAAGGAAGATTAGGAAAAGACAAGCAACATTTATAGGCCATTTTATGAGGAAGGGGATTTGGAGCACCTGGTCACGGCGGGAAAGCTGGAGGGAAGGAGAGCACCAGGGAGAAAATGCTGGACGGACTTGCAGAATGGCTGGGGATGGGGAGGGTGGGAGAGATGCTGGGGGCAACGAGAGATAGAGGCAGATGGAAGTCCATGATCGCCAACGCCATGCGGCAGGGCACCTGATGATGATGATGATGATGTGGGGTCTACAGTTACACTTTGTCAGTGTGAAAGCAAATAGAATTATTCTTTATTACATAGTGCGCAATCCTTGTGTGGTATGATTGCAGATAAACTCTCTTTTGAAAAACAGCTGTCAGTTTTTGACAGAACCAGAGACCAAAAGTTTCTGTGAAAAAATTTAAATAATTTAAATAATCTTAGGTATGGGGAGGAGGAGTTGTCTTTTGTTTCTTCAGATACAGTAATTTATTCATTTTGTTGAGCTAGCATGCCGACATGATCACACACACCACGCACACACGCACGCACGCACACACGCACGCACGCACGCACGCACGCACGCACGCACGCACGCACGCAACAACAACACACACACACACACACACACACACACACACACACACCACACACACACACAACAAAAAACACACCACACAGACAAACACACACACACACACACACACACACACACACACACACACACACACACACACACACACACACACACACACACACGCACCAGACAAACCACACACACACCACACACCACACACACACCACACACACACACACACACCACACACAACACACACTACACTGCCTGCTGCATACATGACAAAATAGTTTGTGAAGTAGAATCAGTGATGTGTAAATTAACATGGCTGTGATGATTTTAGTTTTCTTCATAAAATATTCTAACCTTTTACGCAGATAGTGCTGTTGGCCTTTCCTTTTTCTCTGAACATATTTTTCAAAAATGTATTTTATCATTATGATATTTCTTTAATTGATGTATGTTTTTTTTTCCAAATGATGGTTGGATTATACAGGAAACGGAAGTGGCATTATCAAGAACTTTGAGAGACTGGTGCGTGGAATCTGGGCCCCTGGAACAAGTGAGGTTCTTCAGCCGACATTGTGAGTTAATCATTCGCTCCATTTTCTGACCTCATATTTTGGTTATTTTGTAGTTCCATGAGAAATGTGCAGCAGAATTCCTATGACTGGTTTCTGTCTTATCTTTACTTGATTAATGTGTCCTGGCTTATCGTTAGTATATAATACCAAATAAGCACATAAAAGATCCTGTAAGTCATGTCAGTAGCTTATGGAAACTTGAAAACACCCAGGATGCATGTCTTTCAAAGATGCAGACTGTACAACAACATAGTGGAATGTGGTCAGGTTACAGACAGCTTGGGTTCTCTGTGCTTCATTAAAAAGTCTGAGTAAATGAATTTTTATATTTCATATTCATATTTCATCTTTATTTCTTTTGTCATAGTGGATTTACAATGCATAGGTGCAACTTTTTCCGTTTGACGACGGAATCCGTTTTTTCAAGAGTCAGAAACGGAGAATCTGTTTTTTGAAAAAGCTTCAGCGTCTGGGGGGCATAGTCCCCCAGACCCCCCATACGGGGCACTGCCAGCCCCTGGACCCCCTTTCAGTTTTTTTACTTTTTCTAAGTTGCACCCTTGACAATGTGAGACTTAGGCTGCTGTCCTCTTTGAGAACGCATTGCCGCAGTGGAGCTACTCCATGCCCCCCCCCCCCCCCCCCCCCCCTTTTTTTTTTTTCTTTTTTTTTTTGACTAAGATTTCTGAGAAGCAAGAAAGCTAACTGGCCTTTAAGGGGATAGACATGGGAAATCAAACTCTCTCTCCAATGTTTTATACCAGGGCCTGTCTCTCCAATGTTTTTACCAGGGCCTGTCTCTCCAGTGTTTTATACCAGGGCCTGTCTCTCCAATGTTTTATACCAGGGCCTGTCTCTCCAGTGTTTTATACCAGGGCCTGTCTCTCCAATGTTTTATACCAGGGCCTGTCTCTCCAGTGTTTTATACCAGGGCCTGTCTCTCCAGTGTTTTATACCAGGGCCTGTCTCTCCAGTGTTTTATACCAGGGCCTGTCTCTCCAATGTTTTATACCAGGGCCTGTCTCTCCAATGTTTTATACCAGGGCCTGTCTCTCCAGTGTTTTATACCAGGGCCTGTCTCTCCAATGTTTTATACCAGGGCCTGTCTCTCCAATGTTTTATACCAGGGCCTGTCTCTCCAATGTTTTATACCAGGGCCTGTCTCTCCAATGTTTTATACCAGGGCCTGTCTCTCCAGTGTTTTATACCAGGGCCTGTCTCTCCAGTGTTTTATACCAGGGCCTGTCTCTCCAATGTTTTATACCAGGGCCTGTCTCTCCAGTGTTTTATACCAGGGCCTGTCTCTCCAATGTTTTATACCAGGGCCTGTCTCTCCAGTGTTTTATACCAGGGCCTGTCTCTCCAGTGTTTTATACCAGGGCCTGTCTCTCCGGTGTTTTATACCAGGGCCTGTCTCTCCAGTGTTTTATACCAGGGCCTGTCTCTCCAGTGTTTTATACCAGGGCCTGTCTCTCCAATGTTTTATACCAGGGCCTGTCTCTCCAGTGTTTTATACCAGGGCCTGTCTCTCCAATGTTTTATACCAGGGGCGTTCTCCATGTTTTATCAGGCCTGCTCTCCAGTGTTTTATACCAGGGCTGTCTCTCAGTGTTTATACCGGCCGTCTCTCCAATGTTTTATACCAGGGCCTGTCTCTCCAGTGTTTTATACCAGGGCCTGTCTCTCCAGTGTTTTATACCAGGGCCTGTCTCTCCAGTGTTTTATACCAGGGCCTGTCTCTCCAGTGTTTTATACCAGGGCCTGTCTCTCCAGTGTTTTATACCAGGGCCTGTCTCTCCAATGTTTTATACCAGGGCCTGTCTCTCCAGTGTTTTATACCAGGGCCTGTCTCTCCAATGTTTTATACCAGGGCCTGTCTCTCCGGTGTTTTTTATACCAGGGCCTGTCTCTCCAATGTTTTATACCAGGGCCTGTCTCTCCAGTGTTTTATACCAGGCTGTCTCTCCAATGTTTTATACCAGGGCCTGTCTCTCCTGTTTTATACCAGCCTGTCTCTCCAATGTTTTATACCAGGGCCTGTCTCTCCAGTGTTTTATACCAGGGCCTGTCTCTCCAAGTGTTTTATACCAGGGCCTGTCTCTCCAGTGTTTTATACCAGGGCCTGTCTCTCCAATGTTTTATACCAGGGCCTGTCTCTCCAGTGTTTTATACCAGGGCCTGTCTCTCCAGTGTTTTATACCAGGGCCTGTCTCTCCAGTGTTTTATACCAGGGCCTGTCTCTCCAATGTTTTATACCAGGGCCTGTCTCTCCAGTGTTTTATACCAGGGCCTGTCTCTCCATGTTTTATACCAGGGCCTGTCTCTCCATGTTTTATACCAGGGCCTGTCTCTCCATGTTTTATACCAGGGCCTGTCTCTCCAATGTTTTATACCAGGGCCTGTCTCTCCAATGTTTTATACCAGGGCCTGTCTCTCCAGTGTTTTTATACCAGGGCCTGTCTCTCCAATGTTTTATACCAGGGCCTGTCTCTCCAGTGTTTTATACCAGGGCCTGTCTCTCCAGTGTTTTATACCAGGGCCTGTCTCTCCATGTTTTATACCAGGGCCTGTCTCTCCATGTTTTTATACCAGGGCCTGTCTCTCCAGTGTTTTATACCAGGGCCTGTCTCTCCAGTGTTTTATACCAGGGCCTGTCTCTCCAGTGTTTTATACCAGGGCCTGTCTCTCCAGTGTTTTATACCAGGGCCTGTCTCTCCAAGTGTTTTATACCAGGGCCTGTCTCTCCAGTGTTTTATACCAGGGCCTGTCTCTCCAATGTTTTATACCAGGGCCTGTCTCTCCAGGTGTTTTTATACCAGGGCCTGTCTCTCCAATGTTTTATACCAGGGCCTGTCTCTCCAGTGTTTTATACCAGGGCCTGTCTCTCCAATGTTTTATACCAGGGCCTGTCTCTCCAGTGTTTTTATACCAGGGCCTGTCTCTCCAGTGTTTTATACCAGGGCCTGTCTCTCCAGTGTTTTATACCAGGGCCTGTCTCTCCAATGTTTTATACCAGGGCCTGTCTCTCCAATGTTTTATACCAGGGCCTGTCTCTCCAATGTTTTATACCAGGGCCTGTCTCTCCAATGTTTTATACCAGGGCCTGTCTCTCCAGTGTTTTATACCAGGGCCTGTCTCTCCAATGTTTTATACCAGGGCCTGTCTCTCCAATGTTTTATACCAGGGCCTGTCTCTCCAGTGTTTTATACCAGGGCCTGTCTCTCCAATGTTTTTATACCAGGGCCTGTCTCTCCAGTGTTTTATACCAGGGCCTGTCTCTTCAATGTTTTATACCAGGGCCTGTCTCTCCAATGTTTTATACCAGGGCCTGTCTCTCCAGTGTTTTATACCAGGGCTTCACTTCATGATTTTCATCTGACATGGGATCTTTAGCATATACAGACCAGAAAACACATGGGTCCAACTCGTTTTACATCCCCTTCCGAACGACTAGACATTCAGTTTAATTTTCCGGTGAAATTGAGGAGAAAAGTTGAGGTCTTAACAGGAAACGAACCCTGGGACCTCAAGTTCAGTAACTGCAGGTGAACATCTTAACCATTCTGACACTCTTCTCTGTTTTGAGAATAGCATTACTAGAATGATGTATAATATTGATACTAATGTATATGTTCTGAGAATAGTGGTATACAAGAATGATTTATAATGATGATAATAATAATAATGATAATAATAATGTATGTGTGTGTGCTAATTATTTTGTTAGTTGATTTCTACTTCCAGTCATACAAGCAGTCATGATGGTGTCAGATGCTGTTTATTCTGTATTCTAGCGCCCAACATCTACTTCCAGTTATCACAATATTGTGTAGAGTTTGGAGTTTGTTCAAGAGGGATTTACTGCACTTGGACAATTCCATACGCGCTCCAGCCAAATCGTTTAGCGATTATCTGATCGAGCTTGTACAGAACCCTGTGTCAACACAAGGTCTTGAAATGGGGAAGGGAGAGAAAGGTCTCATAAAACACTAAGCTGACACCACCAGAATGATGGAAACATTCAGATGGGCAGTAAACCGGCCAGTTTTTTATGTTGCGGGCTGGAATTGAACTCAAGGTGTCAGATCTTGAGTCCATGGCTGTACCAACTGGCCCACGCAAAACCAAAAGCTATCTATTCAACATACCTTGCTTTCAGTTTGTTTAGTTTGAGTGTGGGCAGTAACCACTGACCAGAGAGAATGGTCTGTAAATGGTGTACCAAGGATGAAGCAGAAGCAGACTACAAGATCTGTTATAGTTTCCCTAATAACCCTTTGACCCCTACACTTTATCCACCAACTGGAAAAATGTAACCATTTGATTCCTTCACTCTGTCCACAAGCTTCCAGCAGGAAGGTGGTGGATAAAGTGAATGAGTCAAAGGGTTAAGTTTTTGCTTTGCTAGCTTTGTTGTCAATGCAGGTTGCTGGTGGACAGGGTGCGGGGAGTCAAAGGGTTAAAATTATGTGTATGTATACATATACTACACGTCATTATTGAAGGGCCAGGAACGTTTTTGAGTCAATTTTTGAAAGGAGAAATAACCTATTTTCTCTTACTCTTTTCTCCAATTCGTTGCCGTAACTGAATGGATAAGAGCTCAGACAACATTGTAGTTTCCTTTTGGCACGTGTTTGGGGATTTGCCGATTTGCAATGGGCGGCCCAAGGAAGACAATTTCCACACGAAATTGTCGAATCTTCAGCAGGGTCTCTCTGACGACGCAGGCAAGGTAGCGACAAAATTCGCTTTGCACGTGCAAGGCAAGCCCTTTTTGAACACTACTCCAGCCAAAGTTGCCCGCAGACGAGGATAAAAAGGACCCGTTCTTGGTTCGTTTTAACCATGCTTGCAAGACGACGGATGACGGATGAGCAGCGGGGGAGAGCCCTCGCTCTGCTTGATGAAGGCCTAGCGCAGCGGGAAGTTGCTAGACGACTTGAAGTGTCGCATTCCACAATCCAGAGACTGCTGGAGCGCTTCAATGAGACTGGAGCAGTCCAGGAAAGGCGTCACACGGGTCAACCCAGAGTAACGACAAGACAGCAAGACCGCTACCTTGCCCTCTCCGTCCTGAGGGAAAGGGCATCCACTGCGGTGACCTTGAGGGGTCAGCTGAGGGACGCAACAGGTGCTAACATCAGCTGCAGCACGGTGAGAAGACGGCTACATGAGGCAAACTTGAGGTCACGGAGACCGGCCGTCCGACCCGTGCTGTCACCGGTCAACAGAGTGCGCCGCATGACCTGGGCCAGGGAGCACGTGACCTGGACAAGGCAACAGTGGGCCCGGGTCTTGTTTTCGGATGAGTCCAGGTTCACCCTGACCTTTAACGATGGCCGGGCTCGGGTGTGGCGACGTCAAGGGGAGAGGTTCGCTGACGCCACTGTCCAAGAGCATAACCGGTACGGCGGCGGGTCGGTGATGGTGTGGGGTGGCATGAGCCGTGGTACCCGGACCCCCCTGCTCCCCATTGACGGCATCCTGAACGGGGTCCGGTACCGGGACGAGGTTCTGGCGGCCGTGGCACTGCCTGCGCTTGTGGACCTTGGTCAAGGCGCCATCTTCCAGGACGACAATGCACCTGCGCATCGAGCACGCCTTGTGACCGACTTCCTGGAGCAGCATGAAGTCGTCCGTATGGCCTGGCCAGCGTGCTCACCTGACATGAACCCAATTGAACACCTCTGGGATGTGCTCGGGAGGCGCATCAGGGACAACCACCCCCCACCGGGCACCCTGGCCAGGCTGGTCGACATCCTGCAGATCGAGTGGGCGGCCATCCCTCAGGACACACTCCGTACCCTTGTGGGGTCGATGCATCGGCGCTGTGAAGCATGCATCCAGGCTCGGGGCGGACACACGCGATATTGAAAACAGATTGGCCAAATCTGACACTTTCTGTTTTTTGAAAAGGGGGGGATGTTCCTTTAAATGCATGTGCTGTTCACTAATGGGTCATTGTGCTAATTTCTTTTTCCAAAACAGGTGTGGAAATGATGAAATAAAACATAGAATCAATTCTAAACATTGTCAATTATTTCAACTTAAAATTAGAGAGGAAGGAAGAAGTGGCCCTTAAATTATGATTAGGAGTATATGTATGTATGTGTGTATATGTATATATATATATACACACATACACATATATGTATATATTTTTTTATGAATGGTAAAAACAGTTAAGTGTAAGTGCCTTATGACACCTTGATAAATATATAAAAAAAACTCCAGAAAACTGGAGCATGTAAACAAACAAACAAAATTATATGATATTTGGATATTGAGTGAATTTGTGAACAGCTGTAACATCCTAATATGTCATGTGTAGAAGCTTTTTTGAAAATGAGCAAAGAAATTTTTAAAGTCAGAATTATCTCTGATTACAGTGCTAAGGTGATTGCGGTTGTTGTTTTTCATCATTCTTGAAATGATGTTTTTTTTTTCCAAAATCAGAAAGCTCAGATATTGATGTTTATGTTTGTACGTTCATCTCATCACTGTGATTTTTCGTATGAAATTCTGTTTAAGAAATGAAATGATCACATATTATTTTAGGAACCAGAAGAACAAGCAAACCAAAGTAAGCGCGTATTCAACATAACAAGACAAGACAAGCACAAATTTTCGGCCAACTGGCCTTTGTCAAGCGTGAATGCACGGTCACAAACAGACCACAAACAACACCAAACAAGGACCTTTTTGTCCACTGGACGAGGCGGCAGGGAAGTTTTTAGTCTTCTTATTATCCGTTGTTTGGTGTTGTTTGTGGTCTGTTTGTGACTGTGCATTCGCGCTTGACAAAGAAAATTTACGCTTGTCTTGTCTTGTTGTGTTGAATAAGCGCTTACTTTGGTTTGCTTGTTCTTCTGGTTCCTGTTTGCTTGGGCGCGGGCAGTCGCACTTGTTTTGGATCACGTATTATTTTAGTCATGAAGAGGTATCATGTTGATCTGAAAAGAAAGTTATTGGCATGCCTTTGGCTTGTCAGCTGTGTCATTGAATTGTTCATGTGGTGTTGTGTGCAGTGTGACAAAGGCCTGCATAGTGGCCTCCATCATCTTCCTCTTGGAACGGCTGAACTACATCGCTGTGCCCCATCCATTCATCTACTTTGGCGTCGTCATCTTCTTCGTCTACTTCAAGCTGTCCTCTATCTTGCTGGGTATCGTGGATCCCTTTGTGCCCCTGGAGAACCTTTTCTGCGCCATTTTCATGGGGGGCATGTGGGACGCCATGCGACGTGCCGTCAAGCCCGAGCCTGTCAAGGAGGAAGAGAAGGACGGAATCCTGCGCAACGACGTTATCAAATCCAAAGACGAGAAGAAGAAAGATTAGGCTGGATGCTGAAGTGTGGAAGGATTTTTGTTGTTTGTTTTGTGTTGAAAGTTGGGAATGATCTTGGTTTTGATGCCATTATGTACACGCAGCTGTCATAACTTTTGATGCCATTATCCACGTGCAGCTGGTACGACACTGACGTAGGAAAATTCATTTAACAGAATCAGTAGCAGCGGTAGTTAAGTAAGGTCTGCCCCATGTATCAGGAGTATCATTGACTGCTTCAAGTAAGCAACGAAACCTTTGTACTGTAGGAAAAAAGAGAAGGAAATCAGATGTCAGATTAACAAGTGGCTGGTTATTCTAATCAACGGAAAAAAGAGAAAATCTGAAAGACTGCAACTTTAGCAACGTCTTCGGAAGCAAGGTTCTAAGCTACCTAAACTCCCACACATGAAAAATGAACATTACGTGAGGTGTAGGTAGACATCAGATTTGATGCTGTATTTTGAAACATCTCCAAATACTTTGATAGTTTCTCAGTGGTCTGGTGAGCAAAGTCACCATCTTTATATATGTACATTTTTCTACATTTAATTGATGTCAAGGATGTTGCACTGGCTCTGTGGTCTGGGTAGGCCTCTGGCAGACATTTTTTTGTATCTCCATGTCTGGAAGGCTGCTTTACTGTGGCTGGTCCTGATCTTGAAATCAGGTATACCAGCACAGTATTTGGTTACTGATTTATCATAATACCAGTGCATACTTTGGTTACTGATTCATAATACCAGTGCAGTACTTTGGTTATGATCTTGAGGTCATTCATTATACCAGTGCAGTACTTTGGTTACTGATCTTGAGGTATTCATTTACAGGCAATATTTGTTACTGATCTTGAGGTCATTCATTATAACCAGTGCAGTACTTTGGTTATTGATCTTGAGGTCATTCATTATACCAGCGCAGTACTTTGGTTACTGATCTTGAGGTCATTCATTATACCAGTGCAGTACTTTGGTTACTATCTTGAGGTCATTCATTATACCAGTGCATACTTTGGTTACTGATCTTGAGGTCATTCATTATACCAGTGCAATACTTTGGTTACTGATTGAGGTCATCATTATACCAGTGCAGTACTTTGGTTACTGATCTTTAGTCATTCATTATACCAGTGCAGTACTTTGGTTATTGATCTTTTAGTCATTCATTATACCAGGCAGTACTTTGGTTACTGATCTTGAAGTCATTCATTATACCAGTGCAGTACTTTGGTTACTGATCTTTTAGTCATTCATTATACCAGTGCAGTACTTTGGTTACTGATCTTGAGGTCATTCATTATACCAGTGCAATACTTTGGTTACTGATCTTTTAGTCATTCATTATACCAGTGCAGTACTTTGGTTACTGATCTTGAGGTCATTCATTATACCAGTGCAGTACTTTGGTTACTGATCTTGAGGTCATTCATTATACCAGGCAGTACTTTGGTTATTGATCTTTGAGGTCATTCATTATACCAGTGCAGTACTTTGGTTACTGATCTTGAGGTCATCATTATACCAGTGCAGTACTTTGGTTACTAATCTTGAGGTCATTCATTATACCAGTGCAGTACTTTGGTTATTGATCTTGAGGTCATTCATTATACCAGTGCATACTTCGGTTACTGATCTTAAAGTCATTCATTATACCAGTGCAGTACTTTGGTTACTGATCTTGAGGTCATTCATTATACCAGTGCAGTACTTTGGTTATGATCTTGAGGTCATCATTATATCAGTGCAGTACTTTGGTTATTGATCTTGAGGTCATTCATTATACAGTGCAATACTTTGGTTACTGATCTTGAGGTCATTCATTATACCAGTGCATATTTGGTTATTGACTGAGGTCATCATTATATCCAGTGCAAACATTTTGGTTATTGATTGTTGAGGTCACATAACGTGCAGTACTTTGGTTATTGATCTTGAGGTCATTCATTGTACCAGCGCAATACTTTGGTTACTGATCTTGAAGTCATTCATTATACCAGTGCAATACTTTGGTTACTGATCTTGAAGTCATTCATTATACAGTGCAATACTTTGGTTACTGATCTTGAGGTCATTCATTACACCAGCGCAGTACTTTGGTTACTGATCTTGAAGAATTTAGTTATATCCGTGCAATACTGTGTCACTTTCCAGGACATCTGGCTTTCTGATATTGTAGTAATTCATAATACCAAAGTGCCATACTTTGGTTTTCGCCTGCCAAGGACAACCCTTACAGATTAGATATGTGGACAATGGCATTTTTTTTTTAGGTGTGTGTTGTTGGTGAAAAAGTGATGCAGAAATTTAATGAGGTATGATTGTGTTGTCTGTAGCTGAAGGGGTGCATGGAGTATGGTTTGAGATTTTTACATGTCAGAAATACTGAAGCAGAACTCAGCCAAAAATGAACATGAAAAAAGGGGGGAAAAAAGCTTTGCCAATTAATTGCAATACACACAGAGAATGTGTCTGTGAGATAGAGGAAAGGTCTGTGTGACTGTGAAACAGTTTAGGGCAAGTAGTTTGTAGCGTTGCTATTTCACCCTTTGACACCCACACCCTATCCACCAAAAACTTAACCCTTTGGCACCCTTATCCTGTCCACCAGCTTCCTGGTGGATAGGGTGAGGAATCAAAGGGTTAAGTTTTTCACTTAGCTTAGCGTGGTTGACATTGCAGGATGCTGGTGGACAGGTGGCGGGAGTCAAGGGTTAAGGGAAGGACAATGGCTTTTAAAGCAATGAGGAAAAAACAAAATAAGAAAGGAAAGCAAAGAAGTAAACTTTGTACTGTTTACAACAACTGCGCTGTCATTTTGATGCAACAAATCTTCTGTAGTTATAGGATGCCTCGTGCCCCTCATAGAGTGTGGTGGACAAGTGATTGGAAAACAGTATATACATCATTTTGGAGGTTTCCCCAAAGATGTTTGGTAAACAGTATATACATCATTTTGAGGGTTTCCCCAAGATGTTTGGTAAACAGTATATACATCATTTTGGAGGTGTTCCCCCCAAGAATGTTTGGCAAACAGTATATACATCTTTTTGGAGGTGTTCCCCCCAAGAAGTGTTTGGTAAACAGTATATACATCATTTTGGAGATGTTTGTCCAAGATGATTGGAAAACAGTATATACATCATTTTTGGAGGTGTTCCCCCAAGATGGTTGGTAAACAGTATATACATCATTTGTGAGATGTTCCCCCAAGATGGTTGGTAAACAGTATATACATCATTTTTGGAGGTGTTCCCCCCAAGATGTTTGGTAAACTAGTATATAGATCCTTTTGAAGGTGTTGTTTGTATGTTTTCCTGTGTTAAGAAATGTGACTGACATGATGACATGTGACGTAGACTTGTCTGGTATTTGTGACTGATGGAGCAGTGTGGAGGTCACATGCATTCCCCTTCCTGCCTGTCTTTTTTATTATATGATGATAATGTCACATTCAGATAGAAACCTGAAGGCAGTGTTAATGTTTAAAAGTTTTGTAATATACACCACCCTTACCCTCATGTCTACTGTTCCTCTCATTCCGTCAAAAGTATTTTCATGAGTGACCTTGGAGTAGCGTGAGTCGTGTTTTTTGATGTGAGTAATGTCAGCATGGAAACATGAATATAGGGCATTGTTCGTGTAGTGATCGAGCCAAAGCTGTTTTCCCCCACAAGTGTGAATATTTAGCCTAGAAAAACCAATAATCAGACTCAGAGCACCCTGCATTCAGCGTCACTTATTATTGAAGTCTGATGATTTCTGTTTAGTCTCACAAGCTTTTTTGATGTTCACGTACCTTTTTGATAGAGTGGATGTTTAAGACTGACTAGTGATTTCTGTATGTTTTGTTTAACTTTGAAATGCCAACAAAACATGTTGAATGGTTTTCACAGCCATTTGTGTGCACAGATGTTTCCAAGTCCAAGGTCAGCAAAAGGTCATGAATGTTTTTTTCTTGAGCTGGTGTCGCCCATTGTCCGAGTCACGATGACCCCAAAGACACCTACAGTAATTGTTAAGGTTTGTGGGGTAATTGTTGCAGAGCTTTTCCTCACCTCAATTAAATGTCCATGTCTGTGAGAAATCTCAAGCATCTATTCTGATTTTGACAGTGCTGTCCATATGGAGAGTGAAATAAGTCTGAAGGTTAACGGAGAGTGTCTTGAAATAATGGATACCCAGCTCTGTTGGTGGTTGGGAAATGTAAAGCATGAGTGTTGTTTAAAAGTCCCCACAGCCCACCAGATGAGTTTCTTGTCTGTTTGAGTGTTCACCAGATCTGTGTAATTTCATGGAGGTCAGTAAGGGCTCACAAAGTTTGCACATTTGACTGTATGTGTGTTGTGGAAGAGAGAGTAGTTGAAGTTTTGTCTTTCACCACAGTATTTGAATTGTAGTTCAGCACTTTGTTTTGTCTGTACTTTTTTCACAGTTACTTCCATGTGACTTTATTTGTTTGTTTGTTTGTTTTTGCTCTGTAGCACTGAAACAAGTGACAAAAACCTATTAAACCCCCCCAGCAAAGATAGATAGTCATAGCTCCAAGAGACAGAAAGGATTGTCTCCCTTGCTGTGGTATACTTAGGGGAAAAGTGTACAAAATAAACCTTTTGCTTTGCAGAATAAACTGTCTGGGCTGTGTCCTGCAGTGATACATTTTATACTTTCACGTCAGACGATCTCTTCAGCAAAGAAAACAAACGAGACAGTCTTGATGGAGGCAGACACAAGAAGATCATTCATAAGGAAGATTAGGAAAAGACAAGCAACATCTGTAGGCCATTTTATGAGGAAAGGGGAATTAAAACACCTGGTCACAACGGGAAAGTTGGAGGGAAAGAGAGCATCAGGTAAATCCAGGAGAAAATATTGGACAGACTTGCAGGGCTGAGGACAGAGAGGGTGGAAGATGTGCTTGCAGCAACAAGGGATAGATACATATGGAGGGCCATGATTGCCAATGCCATGCAGCAGGGCACTTGATGATGATGATGATGAATCTCTTCTGTCAAGTCAAAGTTACTGATCCCATCCATCACCCTTGGGTGTTGACTTGTTAACTGTTTGATGTAGAATACAAAATGTGTCATTGGGAGAACACAACTCTTCTTTCCTTCTCTTGGGGCTGTGACAATCAGTCGACATTTGCTGGACTTTGCTGTCAGTCTCTGGCACTCAAGTCACTTTTTCATAAAACACAAAATGAAAAAAAGTACACCATGTTCATGACATCATTGTGATGTGTTTAGGGGGGGGGGGGGGGGGGGTATGTGTCCCCTCCCTTTCCATCCCTCCTCATTCTCTGTCATTTTTGTTCGCTGATATGGACTGACCCTTAATGTTAAACAGTATTGCAAACTGACTGCAGGAACGACATTCAGAATGTAAAAATACTGATTAGCATGGAGCATTCTGTATACATTTGGGTCTGTAATTCAAATATGAATATTCATACGAGAAAAAGCAAGAAAAAAAAAGTAGAAACTGAAAGGAAGTCAGTATCATGAAATGTTATGTTTTTCATCATTATCACTTTTGTTTTTACAGCTAAGACTGTATTCAGAGTTCCACATGATCAAATGGGATTATTCATATGTGGAAGTTTATTTGTTTGTTGTTTATTATTGTCTGTTTGTTACTTGATGTGATATTCAAATCAAAGTATCATCCCACCTCTCCTTTTCAAATTTATGTTAATTTCTATTTCATGAAGTCGCACTAAAGTACTAGCAATTAGTCGGACACTTTTAAAGTTTGTCAGCAGAATTTGTTTCGACCATTATTGAGTTTAGAGATCACAGTTCACTGAAGAGAGATTCATGGCACTGGGACAATGCTCCACCCAGTCTGTCATCCATATTCTGGTAAAATCATGTGTACTGGCAAGGTGTTGAAGTGGAAGGGGAGGGTAACAGGGGCGGGGGTGGGGGCGGGACAGAAAATGAAACGCTATGCTGATAGCACCAGAATGATTGGAGCATTAACTCACTCGCTACATAGAATTATGCCCCTTGCCATTCCCCTGATACACACCATTTGTACAGGTCATGAGAAAAATTCTCATACAAACAAATGAAAACAGAGAGCTTTGAAATTTGGCAGGTCATATATTAAAAGATTGGAGTACAACATGCTGAAATTTCAACTGTCTAACCCTCATGGTTGCTGAGTAACGGTACAAGTAAAATTAGAGACATTTTCAGGTGAAAAATGTCTTATAGAATACATAGTCAGGTCAATACATCAGTTCCTACGGTCACATTTTGAATGAAATTTCATAAAATCAACATGCACACACTCCACGTGCACTGAAGGAAGAGATCGTCTTGAAGAGCTGAGATGTTGAATATTGTTCAGCCATTTGCTTTTCTGTCGTCTGCTTCTCTGCAGAGATAGTGGATCGTGAACTTTGCACCGTTTACACACCAACTGCAGAGTACAGTGACCTAATGGCCTGAAATGAGGCTAAGGATGATCGAAGAATCTTTTTCTGGCCATTAGTTTCAGTTAACAGAAATACTGAAAGCCCTGCAAATTTTCAAAACCCAAGTCGGATTTCTCCAACGCTCGTACACAAGTGTTGTTGAGACATGATCGGGAAATCCCGACGCTCGTAGCGAGAGAGTTAAGAAGACAACAAACAGGTCAGTGTTTATGTCGGGCTGGGTTTGAACTCTAGATATTGAAAGACATGGATTTGAAAGAAGCTGAGGAAGTGATCTCATTTTGATCGTTTTTAGATTTTAAACCAACCATCAGTGAAAAGTGCAATATTTTGGTCTCTGTCTTTATTGAGATGTATTTTGCCTAATATAGTGTGTCATGCTGTTTTCGTTCTATAAGACATTTGTTTACCATCTGGTTCTTTGTGATGCCATAACCCATTATCGTGTATAGCCCACTGTTTACTCCAGTGAATGCCATAACAGTACATGTAGATAGATGGAACTGTAACTAAACCTTTACTGCATCAGATACGAGAGTTAAAGGCTGAGTGTAGTATCTTTTGAACCATCAATTTGACATGCTGTCTTTTTTTCTTCTTATTTGTTTTGTGTTTGGTTTAGTTTTGTTTTGTCATACCCCGTCCACTGGTTATGTTTTTTTTATTTTCAGTACTTTTGTCTGATTATTTTGATATGTTTTACAAAATGTTTTGTTTTGCATATACTACATGTTTTGCAAAATGTTTTTTTTTTGCATGTACTACGCATCTCATTAAAAGAATTTTTGTTCATTCGCTGTTTTCTTTTGCTTAGCTTACTGTTGAAACTGAGCTGTTTAAATGGTGAAAATAAACCATGTTTGTCTTTTATTATATATTTATTTTCTAATACCCCACACACCAATTAGTCTGTTTTATATTTTCAGCAGACTTTTGTCTCTTTATTTTGTTGGTTGTGATTTGCTGGATGTTTTTGCCTGTATAATGTATCTCATTGAAAGAATTTCATAGAGTCATTGTGTGCTGTTTGGAGCAATTTGAAGTAACTGAGCTGCTCAGATGGTGAACAAGAAGTTCTTTTAATCGGAGCAGTATTTCTACGCAAATGTCTTGTTTGTTTTTCATGTTTTTGTTTGCATGGAGGTGTTGTCACTTTCGCCTTTAAAAAAGACGTGCGTAAGCAATTTTAGGTAATTTAGGCCCGTTTTTATACGTTTTAGTGTCCTTAGTTATGTTTAAATAAAGTATTGTATTGTATTGTTAAATTTGTATATAGGTATAAATTTTGAAATCCCCTGTGTGATAAATTGGATGGAGTGGTCAGTGCCAGGGGCATCTCCTTAGATTGTGTGCACGGATGCATTGATATGTGTACTTAATTTTTCTTTTCCTTTTTTTTTTTCCTGTTGAAGTTTTGTGTATGTTTAGAAATGGTTACAGCACTGATGTGGCCCGAGTAGTCAGCTGGGCTTTAGTTCACAATGACTAAAATGTAACAAATGAGTCAGCTTTGTCTGGATATTTCCTTTAAATGTTGAAGGATCCATTGGCAGGTATTTTCATGTTGAGCAATGGGTATTTGTCTGATTTGTCATTTGTTGATCAAGCCATTGTTTAAAGTGTTGGAAAAATTTTCATCTCAGATGTGACCCTATGTTTGACGTTCTGAAAATAACAACAGGGTTTGGATGTGACCTTATATTTGAGGTTCTGAAACAAACAACAGGGCTGAAAGTCTCATTTCTTTGTCTGATTGTTGTTCTCATTTTCTAAAGTGTTTATGTCAAAAGAGCAGTTTGTGTGTTACATCTTTGTACTCACAGTCAGTTTTATCTGTCAGTGACCTCATGCACACCAGAATTTCTTCTTTTACTTATTGTTTGTTTTACACTTTTCTTGCATGAAGAATGATGTGATGTGATGCACTAATCAGCATTGTACAACTGCCATTCTGAACGTTTTTGTCATTAGAATCAAGTAAACATTTTATAAACAAGAGTATGAAGAAAAGACTTCAAGTGGGAGAATATCACAATGGTTTGATCATCGTGTTCATGTTGTAGTGTTTTGATATATTTTCATAACATATAAGTTTTGTCAAACATTCATAAAAATATTTTATACAATCACTTTTTTGTATTAAGAATAAACCATTTCAGGTCAGTAAAGTGTGAAGAACATGTAGTATTTTTTACCAGATAAAGTTGAAGAAATCCAATTTCAACTTCCACTTTTCCAAACTAGACATACGTATCAGTGGTGCCACATTCCACGTTTTTATACTGTAAGTTATACCAGAGAAATTGGACATAATATTTCAAGGCTGTACATAACGCTGTATTCAGATGAGAATTATTAGGAATTTTAAGCTGCAAGAAATGTTTGAGTATAATGGTATAAGTGGAGAAGCAAACAGCTTTAGTAAAGTAGAGTATGGCACTCAAGTAAATTTAGAGTTACAGAAACATATAACCAGTGTACAGACATTGATAGAGATAACCTGTGTTCATATGTTTGTTTTATTATGGATGGTTTATGTTATATGTGATGTTTTATTGTGGATGGTTTGTTATATGTGAAGTTTATGGTAAAGTTTGTAATGATCAGTATTTAGTTGATGTGCCATATAATGTATTGACATGGCAATCCTCCCCCACCCCACCACCACCCCCTCCCAATGAGCCCATAGCATACTCAACTCTTGGTTGGAGTCGGTTGAAGTCGAAAAATCCTACAATGAATTTTGAAGGGACTGATGGGGATTGAGACACACAGCCTTCCAGTTGGTAGTGTGGTGTGCTAACCACTACTCCACAGTGATAAGTTAGATTTTGTTTCTTAGTGCCGGAAAGTACCCAGCGGTGTCCAGTGCCTAAGAACTGTGCTGCTGGCTACATCACCAAAATAGCAATTAGAAACTCAGAGGAGAGCCGGACAGGAGACGGTCCTCAGAGGAGAAATCCCCGTCAAGCAGGAGTTTTGTCCCTTAACTCTTTGGAGATGCACCCTAAAATGGCTGCTGAAACTCTCGAGACGCACAGTTTTTTGTACTTTTAAAACAATTATGGAGAATATCCAACGACAATAAACCTATCCTGTTACATATGTTTTAAAAGGTCGGTGGTTAAACTCTGCTGTCAGTATAATCTCCCTTATTATAGTATACACATAGTCTTGGTGAAAAAATCGATAACATCAAGCGTCATCATCAAGTTAACTCCTGACACTCAAAGGTGGGCCAGGCTGCATCCAGGTCATGACCCCTGGATACACTTCCGCTGTCGCTATTTTTGTTTAAATAGAAATTTGTTCTCCATCTAGATTCAAACCTGCACATCCAAGGTGGTCAGGTGTCTTAAAGCCAAGTCACCCTTGCAGTGGATGTCTTAATAACCACTTGGCTATGGTAAACCAGCGAAAAATAGAGGAAATTCAAGCTTTCTGAAGTTTACTTTTGTCCCATCTTGACCAGGTCCAGCCCACTAGACCGGCATACTTTTCAGTCATGTGGATATGGACTGCCTCCATTCTGCTTTCATATGGTAAAATATGACATAAGGATATTAATGTGACGCAAGTGGATATGAGTTGTTTGAACAATCTCTGTTCATTTTTGTTGTGTTTTGTTGGTACTTGCTATGTAGCAGCTTTGGAATGTTTTTGGTAGTTTAACCCTTTGACTCCCTGTCCACCAGCATCCTGCCTAGTCAACCATGCTAGCAAAGCAAAAACTTAAGCCTTTGACTCCCTCACCCTAACCACCAGCTTTCTGCAGGAAGCTGGTGGGTAGGGTGAGAGAATCAAAGGGTTAAGTTTTTGCAGTTGGTGGACAGGGTGCGGGAGTCAAAGGGTTAAGGTTTTTCACACTTGGATTCCTGCACCCTATCCATAATCGCCAACGCCATACAGCAAGGCACCTGATGATGATGATGATGATGATCCATCAACTCCAAAAACTTAACCCTTTTACTCCCTCACCCTATCCATCAGCTTTCTGCCAGGAATCTGGTGGATAGGGTGAGGGAATCAGAAGGTTAAGTTTTTGCTTTGAGGCATGGTCGCTTATGTAGGATGCTGGTGGACAGGGTGCGGGAATCAATGGAGTAAATTAAACTGTGAAGTATTAAGTTTTAAAGTTTGACATATTGAGGTCTACCATTATTTTAGGAGACAAAAACCACAAAATAGAGCCAGTCACAATTGGATGGTTACTGCATGTTGTTTTGGTGTATAATGTTTTACCTGTTGTAAAGATTGTGAATGTGAATGTTGTGCATTTTTGTCATCATCAGCTCAGTGCAGAACATTAACCCTCTGACTCCTGGACAATATCTACCAGCATCATGCATTATCAACCATCGCTAGCAAAACAAAAACTTAACCCTTTGACTCTCTCACCCTATCCACCGGCTTCCTCCAGGAAGCCGGTGGATAGGGTGAGAGAGTCAAAGGGTTAAGTTTTTGCAGTTAGTGGACAGGATGCTGGAGTCAAAGGGTTAACGATTGATGTAATTTAAAGGGAATTTACTTCACCGTTCTTTTTAAAAAACTGTTTCACTTTTTTATCTGTGTTTGTTTTTTTACGGATATTGAATTGTTTTCATTGTGTAGAAAATGGACTGACCATTTTTTATGGAAAAATCAAGTATTCAAACAAATTCTTTGCAGTGATCTGAGCATCTGTTTCAGTTTAAAATTCAGACTACAGATCAGTATATGTGTTATGTAGAATCAGTTATGTGTAACACAGGCACCCACTTTCACATTCCCCCCCCCCCCCCCCCCTTACGAAATTGCCTCTGCAGAAAAAAAAAAAAGAAAAGTAAAAAAGAGAGAGCGAGCCTGGTCTCAAGTAATTTATATTTTATGTCCTTTTCGGTGGTACTGTTCACAAATGCCTTACTTACTCTCTGCGCCAAATTAGTCGTCATTATTTCCAATCTCGTCTGTGTCTTCCCATCTCTGTAACTGCCTTTATGTAGGTTTTGTGTGCAATTTCTTTTTTTTAACCCTTTGACTCCCACACCCTATCCACCAGCTACAAAAACTTAACCTTTTGACTCCCTCACCCTGTTCACCAGCTTCCTGTAGGAAGCCGGTGGATAGGGTCTGGAGCTCAAAGGGTTAAGTTTTTGCTTTACTAGCATGGTTGACAATGCAGGATGCTGGTGGACAGGGTGCGGGAGTGAAAGGGTTAAATTACTATTTGTGTTCAGAGGTTTGGGTGGTGCAGAGGTGCCGCTCTCTCCTCCTTCTGCTCGCATGAGTTTGCCTGGACGCATATCATACCCCTGGAACTTTGTATGTGCGCACAATCCATAGGCTGCATTTTCCCAGCCATTCTGCCACCCTTTAGTTGCGAGCCGCGCTCGCCTGCGTGTGCTATTTTTAGCCAGGCAGGGTCGCCCAAAGTCCGTCAGTGTAGCGCGTCTTTGTGCTCCCGTACTAGTGATAAAGGGACGGGTGAAAAGGGTGTGGGGAGTGGAAAGGGAAGGGGCGCGCTATTAATAGCCGGCAGAAAGTGGCCAACTAAAGTATCTCAGGATTTGTGCGCCGTGGGTCTGCAGTCTACCCAGCTGTTAATGGGTACCTCACTCTCTTTAACCCTTTGACTCCCGCACCCTATTCATCAACTGCAAAAACTTAACCCTTTGATTCCCTCACCCTATCCACCAGCTTCCTGCAGGAAGCTGGTGGATAGGGCGAGGGAATCAAAGGGTTAAGTTTTTGCTTTGCTAGCATAGCTGACAAGGCTGGATGCTGGTGGACAGGGTGCAGGAGTCAAAGGGTTAAAGTTACAGAAAGTTTCAAAGTCAGGAAAGGGTAAACCAGTGAGGGAGAGAGTAGATTGGCACCACCCTCCCTCATGACTCTGGCCTTGAAAAAAGTTGAGGTCTCTTCCACCTCATTCCGCTACGACTTCAGGGTTATGAGAACAACCTTGCCTGTTAATTTAAGTTCGCTGAGTTTGTATGTTTTAACCCTTTGACTCCCGCACCCTATCTACCAGCTGCAAAAACTGAACCCTCCTTGCACCTGCTTCCTGCAGGAAGCGGGTGCAAAGGGTGAGGGAATCAAAGGGTTCAGTTTTTGCTCTGCTAGCATGGTTGGCAATGCAGGATGCTGGTAAATAGGGTGCGGGAATCAAAGGGTTAAGAGGTTTTTTTTGTTTTTTTTATTGAATAACAAGGTTCCTGTTGTTATTACCAAAGAGAAGTGATTTAACAAGCTGTTCTTGGTTTATTGCGTTACTTTACGTTTTTGATTTGATTTATTGTAAAAGGGATGAGATCACAAGTTGTAGGACTACAAACGCACCAGTTCCCCCGTCTTATTACCTGTCAAGGTGTTACGCAACTTACTCCTTAACCCTTCGACTCCTGCACCCTATCCATCATGCAAAAACTTAATCCTTTGATTCCCTCACCCTATCCACCAGCTTCCTGCTGGAAGCTGGTGGATAGGGTGAGGGAATCAAAGGGTTAAGTTTTTGCTTTGGTAGCATGGTTGACAGTGCAGGATGCTGGTGGACAGGGTGTGGGAGTCGAAGGGTTAAGTGTGTCTGCGTGTCTGTAACATGTTAGTTAAGCTGAATGATGTTACTGCAGATTGTGAAATACTTTGAAGATTGGTGTATTGTATTGTATCAATATCTTTTTTTTTTTTTTTTTTTTTTTTTGTAGCAAAGATGTAATGATCCTGAGACATCACACTGACTGTACATTTGTTCTTTGTGTTTGTTTGTTTGTCTCCCTTTGGAAAATTGAAGCTTGATTTAGCTCAACATGAGATGAGTTTTGTGTGTTTGTGTGTGTGTGTGTGTACATGTGTGTGGGATAATTGTGTGTGTGTGTGTGTGTGTGGTGTGTGTGTGTGTGTGTGTGTGTGTGTAATGTGTGTGTGTGTGTGTGTGTGTGTGTGTGGTGTTTGTGTGTGTGTGTGTTTGTGTGGTGTGTTGTGTGTGTGTGTGTGTGTGTGTGTGTGTGTGTGTGTGTGTGTGTGTGTGTTGTGTGTGTGATTTGTGTGTGTGTGTGTGAGTATGATTTGTGTGTGTGTGAGTGTGTGTGTTGTGTGTGTGTGTGGTGATTGTGTTGTGTGTGTGTGTGTGTGTGTGTGTGTGTGTGTTGTGTGTGTTGTGTGTGTTGTGTGTGTGTGTGTGTGTTGTGTGTGTGTTTGTGTGTGTGTGTGAAAGGTATGTTTGTGTGTGTGTGTGTGTGTTGTGTGTGTGTGTGTATTGTGTGTGATGTGTGTGTTGTGTTGTGTGTTGTGTGTGTGTGTGCATAAGTGTGATGTGTGTTGTGTGTGTGTTGTGTGTGTGTGTTGTGTGATTGAAGTGTTGGTTTGTGTGTGTGATGATGATGAGGTGTTGAGTTTTGTGTGTGTTTTGTGTGTGTGTGTGTGTGTGTTGTGTTGTGTGGAGAGAGGGAGAGAGAGCGTACAGCGATTTCCTTCTCATGATGGAATTTTATCATTTTTATTTCACAGGTTTGACTGTTAAAATTTCCTGATAACTTGAATTGGCTGGCTTGCTATAGGCCAGCTTAACTCTTACGGCACCGATGTCGCATTTTTACGACCACCTGGATCACCACCGATCTTGCATTTTTGCGACGAGCATATATGATGTTACTCTTGTGGCAATTACTGTTTCATTTGGGAGAGAAAAGAGGTTGTATTTTGCATGCAGCACAGAGATTCCCTTAACTTTTCAGCAAGAGAACTGGTTAAAAGATAGGGAAGTTACAAGCATTTAAAGGCAGTGACTGTTCTCATTGCAGAAAACGCCTGGCGCTGGGAGTTTCTGCATTCCAGAATGTCTGATGCTGAAAGGGTTTATTGATCATATGCACATGATAATTTTTTATATGAACATGGTTTGGTAAAGATTCAACTGATAGCAAATTTTAAATGAATGGGGGTCAAACGCTCCATTTACAATAGCAGGGTTGTGTTGGTCAACATTTGATACATATCCAAAATCATTATTACAAGTGTATTATAACAGGTGTATTTCAACAATAACCATTACAGGTGTATTTCCAAGGTCACATTACACCTGTATATCCGAGGTCATCATTACAGGTGTGTTTCTATGATCATCATTACAAGTATATTTTCAAGATCACGATTACAGGTGTATTTCCAATATCACGATTACAGGCGTATTTCCAAGATCACCATTACAGGTGTATTTTCAAGATCACCATTACAAGGTAAAAATTCCAAGATCACCATTACAAGGTGGATTTCCAAGGTCACCATTACGAGGTGGATTTCCAATGTCACAGGCGTATTTCGATCACTATTACAGGTGTCTTTCTAATGTCATAATTGCAGATGTATTTCTAAGGCCACCAACAAGGTGAATTTCCAAGATCACCATTAGAAGGTGAATTTCCAAGATCACTGTTGCAAGGTGGATTTTTGAGGTCACCATTACAGGTGTATTTCTGTCACTATTACAACGGTATTTTCAAAGTCACAGTTACAATTGTACCTTCATGGTCACAGTTACAGTTTGTTTTGTTTTTTGAGTAGAAGTATGAGAGAAGGGGGATAACTGTCATGAGGAAGTGACTGGACCATTTTGTTTCTCCTTTCCTTTAGGTAATCAGGTTGATAAATTCAAATATCTGGGAACGATGCACATCAGAAATAGCCAGCAGAATCGGCCCAGCCAAAACAGCATTCAAGAAGATGACAAGCATTTTTACCAACAAATGCCTATCAATTAACATCAGGAAGAGAGTTCTTGAATGTTATATAGAACCAATACTGTTGTACGGATGTGAGGCGTGGACAGTCAACAAGCAAAGCCAGAACAATATTGAGGCAGCCGAGATGTGGTTTCTAAGAAGAATGTTGAGAGTTCCATGGACAGCAAAGAAAACAGACGAGACAGTCTTGATGGAGGCAGACACAAGTAGATCATTCATAAGGAAGATTAGGAAAAGACAGGCAACATTTATAGGCCATTTTATGAGGAAGGGGGATTTGGAGCACCTGGTCACAACGGGAAAGGTGGAGGGAAAGAGAGCACCGGGTAGACCCAGGGAGAAAATGCTGGACAGACTTGCAGAATGGCTGGGGACGAGGAGGGTGGGGGAGATGCTAGGGGCAACGAGAGATAGAGGCAGATGGAAGTCCATGATCGTCAACGCCATGCGGCAGGGCACCTGATGATGATGAATCAAGGTACAAGAAGCTAGATATTGTTTGTGCTTGTGGTGTTTGTAAGGTTCGCTAGTCTGTACACGCTTATTCTTTACCCCATACAATCAGCCATCTTGCCAAGCTTTCATGGTAACATGTAAAATATTATTCTGTTCCCTCTTGGTTGTACGGTTTTTTGTTTTTGGTTATTGTTGTTTTAGTTTTCCGTCCCCTCATGTGTTCAGTTTTAAAAATTCTGGGTTCTAAAAAAATCTTTTGTTCATTCTTCTTATTGTTATTATTATTGTTGTTATTATTATTATTATTATTATTATTATTCCTTAAGTTTTGTGAAATAGCCCGGTTGCGTAAAGTTTTACATGCAGTAGAGCCATAAAGTTAGAACATATCTTTATTGTTGTGTTTCTTGCTCATACACACACACACACACATATGCAAAAGAAAACAAAAAGGAAAAGAGAGAAAGAGAGAGAGGAGGCAGGGAGAGAGAGAGTGTGTGTGTATGTGACAAAGAGAGAAAGAGAGAAAGAGAGAGAGAGATAGAGTTCTGGCAGCAGTTGACATACAAGCAAAAATAACTTTTTCAGATCAAATAATGTTTATTGTGTTTGTGCAAAAGCCAAAAGCGGCCATGGATAAGCCTGTTCAATGAAGACACCACATTCCTGATGGCTTTTATGTCTCTCGCCATTTTTCAATCTTACTAAAGGATTTATTTTTCATATATGAATATTCTCATAAAACATCTTAACCCTTTGACTCCTGCACCCTGTCCATCAGCATCCTTCATCATCAACCATGCTAGCAGAGCAGAAACATAAAACTTCTGAATCCCTCACCCGATCCACCAGCTTCCTGCAGGAAGAAGGTGGACAGGATGAGGGAGTCAAAAGGTTGAGTTTTTGCAGTTGGTGGAAAGTATGTGGGAGTCAGAGAGTTAACTATTGTTTGATTTTCCACAAGTATGGTGTTTTTCTGTCGTTTACTTCTTGTCACATCTTTTATCTTAAGAACAATGTTGGAGTTTCTTTTTAACCAGAAACATAGGAAAACAGAATGAGAGCAAGTATTCACTATAACAAAACAAGACAGCACTGTTGATTCTAGGATTTTCAAAAAGGGGGGCAGCCCCCCCCCCCCCCCCTTCCAGTCAAAAAAATGGGGCCTGACAAAACCAGTGGGGGTCAGCGGCGGCAGGGCAAAAACAGTATTCACTTCATTTTCGCGTTCGGCGCTCAAATTCTGACAATGGCGGCTGTGTCATTTCCATTTGATAGGTCTGTGTAATAAATGCTGATTGGTTTACAGCGACCAATCGTAAAGCTTCGCACTCAGTCGCCCCTACCACTTGCTAAAAATAACCAAAGTGTGCTTGGAGTGGAGTGGGACCTATGAATCAGCTAGGCCTAGCCTGCGTGTGTTGCCTGCGGGGCTGATTCAGCCAAAAACTAGATGTGTAGGCCTTACGGTACGCGTTGGCGAGCAAAACATGCAGGTTTTCCTTGATAAATGCAGGATGCTGCCTGCACGAGGCTTGATTTTTTGCGGGCAAAAGAAAAAAATCGTGTGAATCCTGCAATCCCGCAGCCTAGAATCAACACTGAGACAGGCACAAGTGTTTGGTCTACTGGCCTTTGTCAAGCATGTAGCCTACTGAAGACAGCATAGAATAAATACATGAAAAGTAGTAGAAGAATTAGTAACGAGACTTCCCTGATGTTCCGTTGAGCAGGAGGAAATGGCAGATTGAATTCTATAAGTTCTGGTCATATCCGCCAATTTACCCCCATGGGATATAAATGAGTATAAATAGTATCCCCATCTTCTGGAAACTGTGCTAGAAATTTCCTCTTTTCTGTCACTCTCTTTGTGTCTGTCTTGTTCCTTTGCTGTCTGTCCTCTCTTCCTATCATTTTCTGCCTTATTGGCCCATTTACCTGTATGTGTTCTATAAAGTTCTACTCCATCCACCTGTGTAAGTTCAATACAGTCTTTTATATTCTCTCTTAGGATTGATAATAGGGTACATGTATTAAGTGCATTTTTGGCCGTGGGGAGGTGTCATGCTTAGAGGCAGTTTTTGGGTGGTTTGGGCCCGTTTTTAGGTGTTTAAGTGTCCTTAGTTATGTTTGAGAGAACAGACTTGATGTCCACTGTCCTCCAAGTAAAGTGGAAGGAAGAGAAACAGAGGACGCCACCTGCATCACTTGCTAGAACATCACAAACATCAGGGGCAAGAAACTCCAGGAGGTGGTCAGACTTAGCCAAGATCGAGAGTGCTGGAGAACTTGTGAGGACATCATGTGCAGCGGCCAACAACTTTTCCCGGTGACGCGACAGTGAGACAGGTGAGAGTTATGTTTACATTTGTATTCAGTTTTTTTTTTTAAATCCCTGTGATAATTGAACAGAGTGGTTAATGTAATGTGTGTGCAAATCCATTCATATGTCAACTTAATTTTCTTTTACAGACTATGGTAGAATGTGTGTGCAAATCCATTCATATGTCAACTTAATTTTCTTTTACAGACTATGGTAGAATGTGTGTGTAAATCCATTCATATGTCAACTTAATTTTCTTTTACAGACTATGGTAGAATGTGTGTGCAAATCCATTCATATGTCAACTTAATTTTCTTTTACAGACTATGGTAGAATGTGTGTGCAAATCCATTCATATGTCAACTTAATTTTCTTTTACAGACTATGGTAGAATGTGTGTGCAAATCCATTCATATGTCAACTTGATTTTCTTTTACAGACTATGGTAGAATGTGTGTGCAAATCCATTCATATGTCAACTTAATTTTCTTTTACAGACTATGGTAGAATGTGTGTGCAAATCCATTCATATGTCAACTTAATTTTCTTTTACAGACTATTTTCTCCACTGAGATGTAGTCTACTTTTTTTTAAAGATGGTTATACCTCTGACATGGCTCTCACACTCAGCTGGGCTTTAAGTTAGTAAGAATAAGAATCCACCATTTTCTCTTGCTCAAGATAACATTAGGGAAGTCTTGATAGTGTTTTTTTTTCCATCAAGTTTTGTCAGGGCTTAAAACTTTCCGCGTCTGGGCGGAATTCCGTGATTTGGTTTGTCAAAAAACAACAACAACAACAACAACAACAACAAACCAAAAGGAGCAAGGCATCCGTGATCGGCTTGCAAGCGTTCATAGCAAAGGCATGCAAGTTATGGCCCCTGATTTACCACCCGGACCCCCCCTAGTTTCAGTGGTTTTTTCCTCCTCCTGTTTTAAGCCCTGTTTTGTGTATTTAACCTGTGTGTGTTTGTGTTGTTGTTGTTGTGTTGTAATTGCTTGACAAAGGCCAGTTGGTCAAAATGTTGTGCCTGTCTTGTTTTGTTATCTTAAAACATGTGTTCTCATTCTCTTCTTTCAGTATTTCTTGGTCCTAGTTGCTTGAACACTAGCAGGAACTTTTAGTTTTCTACACAGACTTTATCTTCTCTGTTTTTACCACTCAATACAGAGTTCTCTGTAGCTGCAGTCGTCTACAGTATTCTAAAAATTCAGAAATCCTTCAGCAGACCCAAAAACCTTACATAATACTAGCTACCTGTGCATTATGATGCAACGTTAGCAATGAAAACTGGATGACTTATCCGTTGTAACACACATTCAGGCTATATACTTGCATATTTTGTTGTTGTGTTTTACAAAAAAGTTTAAAAGACAATTTTTCACTATGGATTGACTTGTAAGTCTATTGCACACTCCCAGAAAACATAATTTGTATCATGATTGAACAGTAATGTTCCATCAGATATGTTTACAGGTAAATATTTGTTTTTTTAAAAAAAGGTGAGTAAATCATTCAAACATTTAGCTTTTAATTTGGAATTCATGAACAGTGGTCAAACAGGCACAGGCAGGTGTAATCACACACACACACACACAGATAACAGGCACAATTCTCTCTCTCTCTCTCTCTTTTCTCTCCCCTCACACACACACACACCACACACACACACACACACACACACACACACACACACATCACACACAGACAGCGAAAGTCAAGGACAGTCTTTTTCTGATATAAATGAACAATGAATGGAAGAAACCAGTTTTACAGTACATATGAATATCTGTACTCTTCAATATCATTAACTGGAAGACATAATAATTCTTCAGGAAGTAAAGTGAAAATAACTGTTGCAGTCATTTCTTTCTGTATAATCAGTGCTAAATGTTTTAAAAAATACAAACAATTCATCTTCTTAAACCCCAAGCACCTGGAATGTACATTTAGATTTAAGATATACATGTATGCATACATAATACAAACCAAAGCAACGCAAAGCTACATATACATAATTCAAACATAATCTAAACCAAAGCACTGAATAGCCCACACAGTGGAAACACACATGATTTACAATTTAGATCAAGCGATGAAAATCACACAAGGAAAAATGCCAACAATTAAATGATAAACAACGGCTTAGGACAACGTAATGATGCTGATACCAGCAGTACACTGTGGTGACTCTTTAATAATAATATAATTACAATATTTATATAGCGCAAAATCTTGATAAAATCAAATCTAAGCGCTGAAACAGACACACACGCACGCACGCAAACACACACACACATACGCATGGCTATAAATGGGAGAAAGAATAAAAGCAATGGAAAATTATAGAGAGCATACATGTATCCATATACTGACCTTCCCAAATTAGTCACAATACCTCCCACCACTATACTGCTTCACGAAGATTCCCCCCCCCCCCCCCCCCCCACTCCCCTCTCCTCCAAATCAAGGAAGGGACCATTCCACTTGTATAAAAAGAGATCGTTTATCAGCAGCAGGAATTCTTGGATATCTGTGGTAGAAAGAATCAATTCTGTAAGCCACTAAGCCCTTTATCGCAAGTAAGAGTCAATTCTGTAAGCCACTAAGCCTTTTATCGCAAGTAAGAGTCAATTCTGTAAGCCACTAAGCATTTTATCGCAAGTAAGAGTCAATTCTGTAAGCCACTAAGCCTTTTATCGCAAGTAAGAGTCAATTCTGTAAGCCACTAAGCCTTTTATCGCAAGTAAGAGTCAATTCTGTAAGCCACTAAGCCTTTTATCGCAAGTAAGAGTCAATTCTGTGAGCCACTAAGCCTTTTATCGCAAGTAAGAGTCAATTCTGTGAGCCACTAAGCCTTTTATCGCAAGTAAGAGTCAATTCTGTGAGCCACTAAGCCTTTTATCGCAAGTAAGAGTCAATTCTATGAACCACTAAGCCTTTTATCGCAAGTAAGAGTCAATTAGATTAGAAACACAGACCAAGAGATGTTCATCGTTTTCATTGACTACAGCAAAGCGTTTGATAGCGTGATTCACCAAAGTCTTTTCCACTTCATGATCAAAATGGGTTTTCCAAGACATCTGGTTTCCCTCATAGCTTCATTATATAATGATCAAAAAGCAACAATCAGATGGAATAATCAAAACTGCAAATTTTTTAACATCACTAAAGGGGTAAGGCAGGGTTGCATCCTGTCTCCACATCTCTTCAGCATATACACTGAACATATCATGAGAGAAGCAGACATAGAAGACATGGGAGTAAATATTGGTGGTAGAAACCTGTCAAATTTACGCTACGCAGATGACACAGGATTACTGGCAGACAACATTACAGGCTCTAGGAGGATCCTGAGCAGGGTAGACCGGGTTGGAAAGGCAGCTGGGCTGGACTTAAATTCAAAGAAGACAAAGGTTATGCATGTTGCAGGCAAATATAACACTAGACAGGACCAGATCATGCTAAACCAAGTCCCTCTAGAAAATGTCAAGGACTTTAAATATTTAGGTTCAGTCAAGACACACGATGGAACATGCTCAAAAGACATAAAGATGAGAATTGGAATGGCCAAGAACAGTATGGTTCAATTGAACAATATTTGGAAAGACCACAGCATAACAGCAGACCTTAAGATAAAACTCTTAAAATGTCTTGTCTGGCCAGTGATGTTATACGGCTGCGAGGCATGGACAATGAAGAAGGAGGATGAAAGACGAGTGGAAGCAGCAGAGCTGTGGTTTTACCGAAGACTGCTGAGGGTCAGATGGACGGATAGGCGCTCAAATGAAAGCATACTGAATGAGTTGGGTACTACACGCAAGCTCCTAGTACTCATACAACGGAGGAAACTGAAATATGTTGGACACGCAATCCGTAATGAGAGAACAGACTTGATGTCCACTGTCCTCCAGGGTAAAGTGGAAGGAAAGAGAAACAGAGGACGGCCACCTGCATCACTTGCTAGAAACATCACAAACATCAGTGGCAAGAAACTCCAGGAGGTGGTCAGACTTAGCCAAGATCGAGAGTGCTGGAGGCAGCTTGTGAGGACATCATGTGCAGCGGCCAACACTGTTCCCGGTGACGCCGACGGGTGAGACGGGTGAGAAGAGTCAATTCTGTGAGCCACTAAGCCTTTTATCGCAAGTAAGAGTCAATTCTGTGAGCCACTAAGTAAGCCTTTTATCGCAAGTAAGAGTCAATTCTGTGAGCCACTAAGCCTTTTATCGCAAGTAAGAGCCAATTCTGTGAGCCACTAAGCCTTTTATCACAAGTAAGAATCAATTCTGTACACCACTAAGCCGTTTATCGCAAGTAAGAATCAATTCTGTACGCCACTAAGCCTTTTATCACAAGTAAGAATCAATTCTGTACACCACTAAGCCTTTTATCACAAGTAAGAATCAATTCTGTAAGCCACTAAGCCTTTTATCGCAAGTAAGAATCAATTCTGTAAGCCACCAAGCCTTTTATCGCTAGTAAGAATCAATTCTGTACACCACTAAGCCTTTTATCGCAAGTAAGAATCAATTCTGTAAGCCACCAAGCCTTTTATCGCAAGCAAGAATTAATTCTGTAAGCCACTAAAGCCTTTTATCGCAGGTAAGAATCAATTCTGTAAGCCACTAAGCCTTTTATCGCAAGTAAGAGTCAATTCTGTAAGCCACTAAGCCTTTTATCGCTAGTAAGAATCAATTCTGTAAGCCACTAAGCCTTTTATCGCTAGTAAGAATCAATTCTGTAAGCCACTAAGCCTTTTATCGCAAGTAAGAATCAATTCTGTAAGCCACTAAGCCTTTTGTCGCAGGTCTTGCATCAATGCCAAAGCGCATGGCAAATATGTGACTTCATAAGAGTACTGTAAAGCCACAACACACCATATCATGCGATAATCATGGAAGCCCCCTCCTACCCACAGCTGCCATTTTGAATTGAATTTGCGCAATCAATGTTCATTTTGGGCTTTGATTTTTCACCAATATAAAAACAACAGGCACTGGGAAAGCTGTAAATAAGAAAATATCGTCCAGATTGTACACAATTATGTATGCCATCATATATCACCCAAATCAGACACAATTATGTAATGCATAAATATCACCCAAATCAGGCACAATTTTGTTTGCCATCATATATCACCCAAATCAGACACAATTATGTATGCCATATATATTACCCAAATCAGACACAATTATGTATGCCATCATATATTACCCAAATCAGACCAATTATGTATGTCGATAAATATCACTTAAATCAGACACAATTTTGTATGCCATCAAATATCACCCAAATCAGACACAATTATGTATGTCACTAAATATCACCCAAATCAGACACAATTATGTATGTCACTAAATATCACCCAAATCAGACACAATTATGTATGTCACTAAATATCACCCAAATCGGACACAATTATGTATTCGATAAATATCACTTAAATCAGACACAATTACGTATGTCGATAAATATCACCCAAATCAGACACAATTATGTATGTCAATAAACATCAACCAAATCAGACACAATTGTGTAGGCCTATGTTAATAAAGATCTCCTTAATCATACACAATTATGTATGTCAATGAATATCTCCTTAATCATACACAATTACGCATACCAAGACTATCACCCAAACCAGACACAATTCTGTACAACATTACACGTCAATTAGACGTCTGTATTTAACATTCACCTTAACAAGTCAAATGGTGAATGCTCACTGTACCTAGGAGCAAACACAAAACACATTGGCAAGAAACCAATAGCATCGTATCTAAGGCACTTCAAAGCAAGCAAACAAACAATCAAACAAAAAACACACACACTAGTAACTGACCACAATGTCTTATATCTAAGGCACTTCAAACAAAAGACATGTATTAGTAACCACTCAGTGTCTCGTACCTAAGCATTTCCAAACTTAAAAGACACATTATACTCCCAATAACTAACCAATGTCATTTTGTCTGAGGCACTTCAGAGCAAGCAAAAGACACATGTCAGTAACTAACCGGTGTTGTCATATTTGGGGCATTTTCAAACTTACTTAGCTGATGTAACCAATTAACCCTTTGACTCCTACACCCTACCTACCAACTGCAAAAAATAACCCTTTGACTCCCTCACCTCATCCACCAGCTTCCTGCAGGAAGCTGGTGGATAAGGTGAGGGAGTCAAAGGGTTAAGTTTTTGCTTTGCTAGCATGGTTGATAATGAAGGATGCTGGTGGATAGGGTGCAGAAGTCAAAAGGTTAAATCACCAAAAAGTTTAAAATGTGTTATTTAACAAATCATTACGCCCTGTGAAAAAATTTTACAAGTGACAAAATTTGCTGAGACAAACAGAACGGGAGGAAAATGAAATCACCTAGCGTGATCGTCAGCGCTCTTTTATAATAATAATAATTAATAATTACAATATTTATATAGCGCAAAATCTTGATAAAATCAAATCTAAGCACTCAAACAGACACACAACACACGCACGCACGTCACCACGCACCGCACACCACGCACACACACACACACACACACACACGCATGGCTATAAATGGAGAGAAAGAATAAAAGCAATGGAAAATTATAGAAAGCATATTATATACAATTATATATTACAATGTGATTCCCCTCCGAGTGGAGACAGGCTGCAGAGGGGGTTGAGTGAGGTCAGGATTTTATACAGAGGAGAAAAGGTGAGTTTTGAGAGTGGACTTGAAGGAGACAAAAGTAGGTTGATATGTGGTCAGCTTTTTTCTTTTTGAGTACAAGGCATGCAGCATTGTTTTGAATGCGCTGTAGGATGTGAATGGTGGAGGCAGGAAGACCAGACAGGAGTGAATTGCAATAGTCAATGTGAGACATTATGAAGGAGAGAACGAGTTTTGCAGTTGTTTCGACAGAGAGATACTTCCTGATCAGGCTTATACGATGGAGGTGATAGTAGCAAGATCTGGTAGTTTGAGAAACAAAGTTGTTCATGGAGAGGGTAGAGTCAATGCAGACACCAAGGTTATTAGACACACGTACAGACACAAACAATTCAGACACTTTACAACTCAAGAATAACAGCATTAGGTCACGCTGGTCTATCTTACAGCTAGTTCTTGCTACTCTACATAAACATGAAAATAAAGGAAAAAAAAAAAGAAAATATGAATTAAAACTAAATCAGTAAAATTAAAGGAAAGGAAAACAAAACAAAAAATAACCAAAAAAACAACCAAAAAACAGACAAATTGGACACATCAGGGGTGATATACAAGATAGACTGCCAGGACTGTGACCATAGTTATATTGGCGAAACTGAGCGCAACTTGCACAAAAGATTAAAAGAACACAAACGTGAGTCCTCTCCAGTGGGAGAACATCTGACCCACACCCAACACCACTTTGAAAAGGACAGTGTGCAAGTTCTCGACAAAGAAGCAAGATGGTTCCAGAGGGGAGTAAAGGAGGCAGTTTACATCACCGCAAGGAACCCCACCCTCAACCGTGACCGGGGCCGACACAACCTGCCATCGGAGTACTCCTCACTTATTCAGTCGCACTGTCGTGAGTTCGCTCACGGCGGTGCGCACTGAAGCCAGTTCTCAACCCAGCAGTTGCGCTGAAGAAGTCGGCCGGATCGCCGATGAAAGCTACGCAGTAAGTGGCTTTTTTATCACTGAGAGACAGGTTCAGCTAGGTAGTCATTAAACAATCTGTAAATTACAAACACCGCAACGAAAGAAAAGAAGATAAAAAGGAAGCATATTGATAACAAAGAACAGAAGGGGGGGGGGGGGAGACATAACTCTAATGCTATGATGACAACAGATAAACCACAATGTACAATGTCAAAGCAGTTGCCCAAATGAACTGTAATAAAATACTGACTTCTACATGTTAATTGGTCAAGGTTGTATAAAAGCACGACGGACAAAGGTGGAATATGACGATATCTCTCTGCTGCCAGTTAAAATCAATTTCATGTGAATGAGCACATAAATTATTTCTCATTTGTCTCTTCCATCTTCAAAGAATGAAAAAGTCAAGCCATTCCAACAATTTCCCCTTTAATACTAAAATTATTACAGAAGATCCTGATTCTGTACTTCTCAGTCATGAGTCAAGGTCACTGTGCCCTTGAAAAAGCACCAGATGACATAAACTTGATAAAAAAAAACGTGAGGACCATGGTAAACTGTCAAAAGTGACAAAACAGAATGTAAATGTTGTCAGAAGTTGCTGAGAATAAGTGCCATTCACACACATTCCTCAGAAAGTGTTGATTTTTGGCACTTTTTTTTGTCTGTGTGACCTTGACCTAGCAACTTGTCCTCCAAACTAGGCTTTATAATCAATGATCCACACCTTTGATCCCAATCTATCCTGGTAAAGATCCACCCAGGAACCACTAAGAAGACTGCTAACACATTTTGATCACACACACAGCACACACACACACAGACACAATAAGACACAAACACGTATCACACAAACACACACACACAACGACAGTGAAAAGTGTTAAATCAAGATGAAAAACAAACGAACACAAAGACAAACACATAAACAATCACACAAACACACACACACACCACACACACACACCACCCATCACACACACTACACACACAACACACACACACACACACACACACAACACACACACACACACACACACACACAACACCACACACACCACACACACACACACACACACACCACACACACACACACACACACACACACACACACACTACAACATACATACGTGTTTAACACCCTATTGGTGTACTTGGTCCTATTGGTATGGAAGCAGGTGTTTTCCATTCCACATATCCAACTAACAACTCCTCCCCAGAAGCACTTAGCATGGCACGGCGAACCGTGTCCGTTACATGTATCTCATCACTGGCACCAGTGGTCAGCCAGCATGCATAGCAATGCAAAAATTAATACATACCACTTACATATTTTATGTACATTCCTTCTGTTTTAGAAACATCACAAACTTGATCATATAATGAATTGAAAAAGATATTTTCTTCAGTGCACATTAGGTTAAAACAGGACAGTCTACTGAAATAATGAAATGCTGCAAATAATCTGTTGGGGTGCATAAAAATGTATCACCGTTTGCTGTAAAAGCAGATGAAACTAAAAAGTAGGTCGGGATAGGGAAACCAAGCTGTACCAAGGAATTTTAAATAAGGTACTTCTAACTTAATCGTGACCTTTCAATTTTCAAGTGTACACATTTTTAATTTCCAAATGTAATATACTGAGACGTTCGTGTCGTCGCCTCTTACATTAGGAGATGATAGTCTGCACATGGAGGCTTTGTGGTCATGACTGCACTTTCTGCTGTGGCTGTGCAGGCCGATTCTTTAGTGGCAATCTGAGACGTTAAGCTTAGATTTCGTAGATATTGTAGTGTATGATGTTTTCAACGAAATACACCAATAGGGCGAGTATACCAATAGGGTGTTAACACATGTCCTTCACGATTAATATCAAATATAGGCTCTGCACAGCACATCACGACAATTCTTGTTTGCTGACCTAACTGATGGCAGATCAGAGACTAACAAATGATATGCTTGATCTTTCCTGTTCAAAGATCGGGGATGCATCTGAACACAGAAAAGATTAGCTGTGTATAAATCACAATCATGAACATGAATTCAGATCAAGTGGAATGTATAAAAACATGACAAGAGCCAAAGAGGTTGGGGCTTGGCGTTTTTTCAAGAGGGATTTATCGCACTCGGTCAATTCCATATGCTCTCCACCCAAACGGCCAGCAATTCTCTGGCAGACTCCTTGAGCCTGTGCAAACCACTTATACTGGCAAGGTCCTGAAATGGAGAGGAGGGAAGGAGGAACGTTTGAATCACAAAGCTAACATCACCAGAATGATGGATTCATGAAGACGGGCGTGAACGGGCCAGTTTTTAATGCTGCAGAGGGGATTGAACCAAGCTATCTGATCTCAAGTCCATAGCTTTACGAAGAGAACCAAGCAGACCACAGAATCATTGGATAATGTCGCTGCAGTTGGGTCCCTGAAGTCCTGGAGGACACAGACATTTGATTGTGTTGTCGACAGAGGTGTACATCCTCCTCCATTACATGGGTTGTTCTCACACGTCAGTGTGTCTTTGTCAGCAAAAGTCTCCCTGTAGAAAAGAAAACAAATTGCTGTCATCACTTGGCCTGTTGCCTGGTTTATCAATCCCATACACATTCCAAGCTTGTGAAGTGTACTGTGAAAGGAAGCAAAAGCAAAGTGCTGTCATCATTTACTGTATCCTTTTTGCTGCAGCATGTAAGATGCCCTCCACTCTCCCAAGTTTTTAAAGAGCACTGATAGGATGCATGTACCACATAAGACGTCCTGAAAATTGAAAAATTGAAGATTGAAAAATGAGAATTGAAAGTCAAACTATGACTAGAAAAACCGTACCACACACACACACGCATGCGCGCACATACACATGCATGCATGTACACACACACTCTCTCTCTCTCTCTCTCTCTTGCACACACACACACACACACACATACACACACTCTCTCTCTCGCACACACACACATACATACACACACTCTCTCTCTCTCTTGTACACACACACACACACACACACACACACACACACACACACACACACATACACACACACACACACACACACACACACACACCACCACCACCACCACCACCACCACCACCACCACCACCACCAAACTAAACAATGACAGGATTGATAGACTGAATTCAAGCCAGAAACTTGCCCCATGTGCAATAATACTTAGTTTCATTTATTTATCACTGGATGAGGTTCACATGGGCAAAGCAACAGCAGCCTTCAACAAGCTGTCAAAATCTGGAACAGCAAGGAAATCTCCCTTAGCTTAAAATTACGGTTCTACAACCTCAGAATTGTGTCAACCTTAGTGTACATCTTGAAATGTGGCGCCTGAAAACAGGTCAGGAGAAGAAGTTTGACCCCTCTGACCTACAGTGCCTACACAGGATCCTGGGCATCAAATGGACAGACTTTATGACAGACAATGAAGTAAGGTCAAGAAGCAAACAGATC
>CM060315.1:6615359-6640359 GCA_030674185.1 Monoplex corrugatus | reverse complement strand
GAGCACTTTTGGGCATTTCTTGTAGAGCAGGTATGGTATTCCGTTTGGTCCAGGTGCTGACTTGGCTCTGGCTTTCTTTACTACGTTCTTACTTCATCCAGTGTTGGTGGTTTGTTATTGAATTTTCCTTCTGGCGCTGCAGGCCAAACCAGATTCTGGATTTCAAGTGGTGCCTCGCGCTGAGAATCGGAATATGTTTCCCTGAGATGCTGCTCTAGGGTTTTCTTGCCCACTGTGAGAGTCCCTGATTTGGGTTGTTCAAACAGCTTGTATTACACCACATAAACTGACACACGAACACACTCATTCACACTCATGCACACTGTACTAGTTGTTACTATTGCATTAACACATATGTTAATAAAATAAAGACATTCACAGCCAGTCTAAGGGTACATCTGCACTTAAAGATGATTGCCGAACAGACCTGTGCCACTTAGTTTTGAACAAAACCACTGAACCATGCACCAAGAATTTTAAACTCGAGGTACGCCACTGCACTTCAGTAACAATCAGATATGTGTATGAGGCATGCTATAGTGTATTTTAACCCTTTGACTCTCGCACCATATCTACCAACTGCAAAAACTCTGCCCTTGGACTCCCTCACCCTATCCACCAGCTTCCTACAGATAGGGTGAGGAAGTCCAAGGGTGAAGTTTTTGCTTTGCTACCATGCAGGATGCTGGTGGACAGTGTGCGGTAGTCAAAGGGTTAACGTAAAGAAAAAGTCAACTGTTACAAATACCTGTATAGACAGCAGTGCACTGACACTCAAACCCAGGAGGTTTACTGATGCAAGTCGCGTTGTTGTGACACGGATCGCTGTCGCACCCCGACACCACCTCATCGCACGTGGGACCTTTCAGGCCCGGGGGGCAGATGCAGGAAAACCCTGAGTCGGCCAGATCTACGCAATTGGCTGCTTCATTGCAAGGCTTGAAGTGGCATGCTGGGAACTTGGTTTCGCATCGTACCCCAGTGTAGTTGGCTGTGCACTGACAGGTGAAGGAGGAGCCAACGTTCTGACACTGTCCCCCATTCTGGCACGGCTGGGCCTTGCAGGCATTCTCTGTTATCTCACAGTTTGTTCCTGGCACAAAGTATAAAGTTTCTTTCAGCTGACTTTAATTTATACTGTTTATACAATGCACCAAGCATGCACACACACACACACTTACACACACACACACACACACACATACACACACACACACATACACACACATATACACATACACCAACACACACACAACATACACAAACACATACATACACACACACCCACAACACACACAACATACACAAACACACACATACACACACATACATACTCACACACACAACACACATACACACACACACACACACACACACACACACACACACACACACACACACACATGCACACACACACACGGTCTCCAATATATATACAAAGTACATAAAAAAACGAGGTTTCTCTCAAATCTGTGTTTAACTATTATACTTACCAAATCAAAAACTGAAGCTGATCTGATCAGCTTAGCTCTCTATCACCGGCCAAAATTAATGAAATAGTCCAGGGCTCTCATGTGACTCACACCTCCGAGTGTACACCCTTACCTGACCTCTTCATTCTGCTTCTATGCTTGTAATACTACTTGTTTACAAGTTCCCTGATGCAGATGTTCCACTGATGTTTGCCGCTCTTTTTCTGTCTGGTCCATACAACTGGAACACGCTTCCCCTGTCTATTCGACAGTCACAAACTCTGTTTTCCTTCATGTCTAACTTGAAGACAGACCTTTCTGTCCAGCAGTGATTTCCTCCTCTATACTCTTGTCTTCCTTCACGTCTAACTTGAAGACATAGTCATAGCTTTCTGTCCAGCAGTGATTTCCTCCTCTATACTCTTGTCTTCCTTCATGTCTAACTTGAAGACATAGTCATAGCTTTCTGTCCAGCAGTGATTTCCTCCTCTATACTCTTGTCTTCCTTCATGTCTAACTTGAAGACATAGTCATAGCTTTCTGTCCAGCAGTGATTTCCTCCTCTATACTCTTGTCTTCCTTCATGTCTAACTTGAAGACATAGTCATAGCTTTCTGTCCAGCAGTGATTTCCTCCTCTATAGTCTGTCTTCCTTCATGTCTAACTTGAAGACAGACCTTTCTGTCCAGCAGTGATTTCCTCCTCTATAGTCTGTCTTCCTTCATGTCTAACTTGAAGACAGACCTTTCTGTCCAGCAGTGATTTCCCCTCTATACTCTTGTCTTCCTTCATGTCTAACTTGAAGACAGACCTTTCTGTCCAGCAGTGATTTCCCCCTCTATAGTCTGTCTTCCTTCATGTCTAACTTGAAGACAGACCTTTCTGTCCAGCAGTGATTTCCCCTCTATAGTCTGTCTTCCTTCATGTCTAACTTGAAGACAGACCTTTCTGTCCAGCAGTGATTTCCCCCTCTATAGTCTGTCTTCCTTCATGTCTAACTTGAAGACATAGCTTTTTGTCCAGCAGTGATTTCCCCCTCTATAGTCTGTCTTCCTTCATGTCTAACTTGAAGACATAGCTTTTTGTCCAGCAGTGATTTCCCCTCTATACTCTTGTCTTCCTTCATGTCTAACTTGAAGACAGACCTTTCTGTCCAGCAGTGATTTCCCCTCTATACTCTTGTCTTCCTTCATGTCTAACTTGAAGACAGACCTTTCTGTCCAGCAGTGATTTCCCCTCTATACTCTTGTCTTCCTTCATGTCTAACTTGAAGACAGACCTTTCTGTCCAGCAGTGATTTCCCCTCTATACTCTTGTCTTCCTTCATGTCTAACTTGAAGACAGACCTTTCTGTCCAGCAGTGATTTCCCCTCTATACTCTTGTCTTCCTTCATGTCTAACTTGAAGACAGACCTTTCTGTCCAGCAGTGATTTCCCCTCTATACTCTTGTCTTCCTTCATGTCTAACTTGAAGACAGACCTTTCTGTCCAGCAGTGATTTCCCCTCTATAGTCTGTCTTCCTTCATGTCTAACTTGAAGACAGACCTTTCTGTCCAGCAGTGATTTCCCCTCTATAGTCTGTCTTCCTTCATGTCTAACTTGAAGACAGACCTTTCTGTCCAGCAGTGATTTCCCCCTCTATAGTCTGTCTTCCTTCAAGTCTAACTTGAAGACAGACCTTTCTGTCCAGCAGTGATTTCCCCCTCTATAGTCTTGTCTTCCTTCAAGTCTAACTTGAAGACAACCTTTTGTCCAGCAGTGATTTCCCCCTTAATGTGCCCACTTTCTCATCATACTCCTGTCCTGTTCTACCACTCCCAGTCTGTGTGTGTTTCGTACCCTTGGGTTTTGTCACTGCCAGTGAATACTTTTGTGAAAGATGAGAGTGCGTGCTTTGATTTGATTTACATATCAAGATTTGGTGCCATAAAATCGTCAATATCATTATCATTATTATCATTATTATCAGTAGTAATAGTAGTAGTAGTAATAGTAGTGGTAGTAGTAGTAATAGTACTAGAAGTAGTAGCACCAGTAGTAGTAGTAGTAGTATATTATTAATATTATTATTATCATCAGTATTACATGCTCTGTGTTACATTGACCAAAAGAGTTTGTTTAACCCTTTGACTCCCTCACCCTAACCACTAGTGTTCCGCATCATCACCAATGACAGCAAAGCAAAGGTTTGACCCTTTGACTCCCTCACCCTATCCACTAGCATTCTGCATCATCACCAATGACAGCAAAGCAAAGATTTAACCCTTTGACTTCCCTCACCCTACCCATCAGCTTCCTGCATGTGGATAGGGTGAGGCAGTCAAAGGGTCAAGTTTTGGCAGCTGGTGGATAGGGTGCTGAAGTCAAAGGGTGGAAAGATGGAACATACTTCCCAATCAGTCGAGGAGCCAAGATTTCTGCATGATAATAGACATGTGAGAGATACGCTGACGGCCTGTTTCAGAGAAAGATGAAAAGCATAATAAGTACTGTCTGTAACTGACTTTAGACTGATCAGGAAGCAAAAGCAAGGATTTGAGATACACTCATATTTGGAAGGTCTGAAAACAAGCCAATCTGTATTACTCTGAAGATCAGCCAAGACTGTACAGAAACAGTCAAGTGTATATTTATATATATTTAATGCTCAGTAAATTAGAGCGAACCAATCAACTATGAAAATTGGATGCTGTTCACGTTCATGACAATTGCTGGGGAAACTCCGAGGAGGTCAAGATCATTCATAACATCAGCCTTCAGAATCAGGGTTCTGCCTTGTCCATGTCGAAGGTTGACACGGTCGCTGAGGATTGGCAGACAATATGTCACCCAGAGAATTCAGAGTACGTGCGTTGAACGATCCAATTTTCGCATTAGATTGTTGAGTGGGGGTTTAGACAAACTTTGGTTGGTAGCCAACAGTTCAAGTGTAGACAAAACAAATGAACAAACATTAACAAGTACTTTAGTGACATCAGTGGAAAGGTAATGGCAACAGCACCGATTTCTCTAGATTCTAGATAGGCCACTTCACAAATGCTGTTTAACCCTTTGACTCCCGCACCCTGTCCACCAGCATCCCACACTGTCGGCCATGCTAGCAAAGCAAAAACTTAACCCTTTGACTCCTCACCCTATCCACCAGCTTCCTGCAGGAGGCTGGTGGATAGGGTGAGGGATCAAAGAGTTTTTTGCAGTTGGCAGATAGGGTGTGGGAGTCAAAGGGTTAAAGGAAGTGTGTAATGAATGTGACACCAAGGTTACATAAATGTGGTGACAATGAACTCTCAGTACCATTGTTAGACATGGGAGATGGAAGAAAAGCTTTTTGGAGCGTCACTGGAATGATGAGCATCACTTGAGTCTCATGATCATTTAGAAGAAGTTTGATCTCTAAGTTCAGTTTGGCAAATCATCACATCTACATCTGTTAAAGTAGTACAGTGATAGAACTGAGTATCATCTCCAAACTTTTCAAGTGAGAGAAAACAAAAGATGATGACAGTAGACATTGGTTTAGAGTAGAGAACAAACAGTACAGGTCCAAGAACTGAACCTTGTGGGACACCACATTTCAGAAATGTTTCAGCAGGACTTTTTGAGTGCGTCTGCTAAGATAGGATTTAAAACACGAAGTGCACAGTGTTACACATTCCATATAACTCAAGTTAAGAAAGAAAAACGTCACATGTGGTCTAATGCATCAAAAGTAGTGTCATTATGGAGAACAGCAAGAAGATCAATGAAGACCCTACTAAAGCTGTTTTTGTGCTGTGAACAGTTTATTGACAGACTGATGAGGATCAAGTCCTTTGGGACTAAGATGGCCAAGAGGCTGAAGTGGATGATTCTTTCAATCATCTTTGAATATATGAGACGTCGGAGACTGGGAGGTAGTTTTTAAGCTGGCTGTGGTCAAATAAAGCTTTCCAAAGCAAATGACAGCTACCTTGTAATCTGTGGGGAAAACCACCAGTGGACAGTTTCAGGTTTAGTTTCTCCAGACGAATTCTCTGCGCTTGGAAAGAATTCCATATGTACTAACGTCACAGGTGCCATGTGTAAGGTGATCATGGCACATGCCTTAAGCCTGCACATAAACCCATGGGATGGCCAGGTCCTGAGACCCTACCTAGACTATAAGTGGACAGGGTCTCATATTAATATCTGTAACATATGGAAATAATATGTCAATACAGTCAAAAAAGAGAGAAGCTGGAAGTAGTTTTGACTGACACAACGCCTATCAAACTACAAATAACTTTCCTGCAACATCTTAAAATCAGAACACCAGCCCATCTCTATAATAATTCTCTACATCTCTAATTTATCCATGGCTCAACAGGCAAGCTAGCAATCAAAATAATAATGATGACCTTTACTCTTACACAGAAACCATTTACACTCTCACCTGTAAAGCCGTCCCGACATACACACTGTTCCACATTCCCCTGCAGGACACAGTCACCATTGATACACACTTCTGCACTGCACGACAGCACGCGTTCCTCACAGTTGCGTCCTGTGTAGTTGGGCTGACACTCACACGTGTAGTTGCCGCTCTCCTGGTTAACGCATGTGCCATTGATACACGGCTGGGACGCACATGGTAAAGCCGTCTCGCAGTCTTTTCCTGTGTACTGAGCAGGACAATCAAAAGTGTACGAATCATTCACGCTCAGACACAGACCCCATTCTGACATGGAGAACTTCCGCAGGGCACAACAGTCTCACAACGATCACCGGCACTGGAGGATGGACAATCACAGGTAAACAGTGTTCCACTGGACTTACAAGTACCATTGTTCTGGCAGGGCTGACTGGTGCATGGCTGTAGGGAGGACTCACACTTGGCTCCTGTTGGAATAAAATTAACATAGCTTGTTTTATGCTTATAAATTGGTTTTGATGATGTGCCTTGCGTAGCATTATGATTATAATATAACATGAAATACAACACACACACGCACACATACACACACATTTGCTACTGTGAATAAAGTAAATCAGGTAAAAAAAGAATGTATCACACACATACACACGCACACACACACACACACACACACACACACACACACACACACACACACACATATATATATATATATATATATATTAAAATTATATATATATATCTCTGTCTATCTATCTATCTATATATATATACATGCAACACACACACACAACACACACACACACACAACACTCACGCATATATCAAGAACAAATATATCTTGCTTTGTTTTGATTCTTTGTAGCATGACTACAAGCACGATACCGCAGAATCAGCAGTCTGATTTAAATGATTAAATTAGATAGTCATACAACTCATAAAATAAGCAATGACAACAAAATTCTAACAACAACAATAACAACGCATTACGATTATACATTACGACTGTACTGAAACTCAAATCTGTATATCTGTATGTGCAGTGGTGTTTAACTCACTCGTACGGAGAGTTTTTCCCCTTGCGTTTCCCCAGGGACGGCCCATTTTGAAGGGTTAGGAAAAAAATCACAAAAAATACAAAACATAAAGGAACAAAATGAAACTTTCAGATCTGAATATTTACATGCTGGGTTAGTTCATGCCAAAATATTGAAGTTCTTCCTTGAATTTTTCTTCTTCATGTGCCACGTTGAAAATACCCCAAATTTTGTGGTCAGGATCACCGTACAGTCACACACTTTGATCAGCTCCATGAACACACAGTCAAAGGTGAGAAGGTCTTTGCATGCACAAACAACATGAATAAAGTAGACTTTGCTCAGGGTCGTACCGAGTGAGTTAAAGTGCACAATTTGTTAAAGGGGGATTCATCGTACTCGGACATTCCCAAATGGGCTTCACCCAAATCTGCCAGTAATTATCTGGCAAAGTCCTGAGCCTGCACAAAATCCTATGTGCTGGCAAGGTCTTGATATGGGGATGGACACGGCTGCATTTTCCCAGCCATTCTGCCACCCTTTAGTTGCAAGCCGGCGTCGCCTGCATGTGCTATTTTCAGCCAGGCTGGGTCGACCAAAGTCCGTCAGTGTAGCACGTCTTTGTGCTCCCGCACTAGTGATAAAAGGACGGGTGAAAAGGGTGTGGGGAGTGGAAGGGAAGGGGCGCGCTATTAATAGCCGGCAGAATGTGGCCAACTAAAGTATCTCGGATCTGTGCGCCGTGGGAGGAGGGGGAAGGGACGCATCACACACCAAGCTGACACCACCAGAATGATGGAAACACTAAGATGGGCAGCAAACAAGCCAGTTCTTCATGTTGTGGGCTGGGATTGAACTTGAGACATATCAGATCTTGCAATATGTATATACATGTACAATGGAACTTTTGAGTTGGACAGTCACGGAAGGAAGTGAAGTGTAATGTTCATTTGTTTATCAGTATACTTTTTTTCATTTCAATGAGTTTGTTTGGTTTTTTAAGTATGTTCTTTCCTTTAAAAGTTACTAACATACTTGGCCTGCTTTATGTTCTGTGCAATTCTTTCACATTTATGGTTATAAACTGTTTTATTCCAGGAAGTAGATCAGATTGTATCATTCATATTTCTATGTGGGTTTACATACATTTGTGTGTGTGTGTGTGTGTGTGTGTGTGTGTTGTGTGTGTGTGTGTGTGTGTTGTGTGTGTGTGTTTGTGTGTTTGTGTGTGTGTGTGTGTGTGTGTGTGTGTGTGTGTGTGTGTGTTGTGTTTGTTGTGTTTGTGTGTTGTGTTGTGTGTGTGTGTATGTGTGTGTGTTGTGTGTGTTATGTGTATGTGTGTTTGTGTGTGATGTGTGTGTAGTGTGTGTGTGTGTGTGTAGTGGTGTGTGTTGTGTGTGGTGTGTGTGTGTGTGTGTATGTGTGGTGTGTGTGTGTGTATGTGTGTGTGTTTGTGTGTGTGTGTGTGTGTATGAGTGTGTGTGTGTGTGTGTTTTGTGTGTGTTGCATGTGGTAGTGTCTGTGTATGTGTGTGTGTGCGTATAGGATTGTATGCAGTATACTGTGTATGTGAAATGCCAGAGTAATCTACTATTAGTATGACAGCAGGTAAGCCATCCCTCAGTGCCAACTGATTGTTGTTTATTGTTACCTCAGTATAAGGCATGAGGCTGAAAGCAAGCCTGCAGACGGACTCTTGCCCTACGTTGTGCACTGACCCCCGTTCAGACAGGGGAAAGAGCCGCAGGGATTGTAATCTCACAGCGAGCGCCGGAGTACAAGTGAGACAGGTACAACTGTAAGACTTGTTTAGATCAGTACAGTTTCCACCGTTAAAGCACGGATCACTGGAACAGGGATCATACACCTCGCAGTTTTTGCCGGAATATCCTGAAGGACACTCACAGGAATAGCTGGCATTGAGGTTGGTGCACGTGCCCCCAGAGAGACAGGGGTTGTTGGTGCAGGGTAGCACCATGTTGCACAACGGCCCTGTCACACCTGCAGGACACCAACACTTAAACGTCGTGTTGTCCACGTTGATGCATGCCGAATTGAACCAACACGGGTTGCTCGAACAAGGAAGATAGGTTTCACAGCGTTGACCGGTATGGGTAGGCCGACAAGTGCAACGATAGCCGTCCACCATGTCTTCACACGCTCCATTGTTCAAGCAGGGCTTCTTGTTGCAGGATATCCGAATGTCACACACGTTGCCAGTAAAATCTGCCGTGCAGTGGCAAACGAAATCTGTCGTCCCATTGTTCTCACATGTCCCTCCATTCCTGCAAGGCTGGCTTTTACAGGGGAACTCAGTTTCACACAGGGTTCCTGTATATCCTTCGGGGCACTGGCACTGAAACTCTGTCACTGACAAGTCTGAGCAGTTACCCCCGTTCACACATGGCGCAGACTGACAAGGCATGGCTGTCTCACACCGCGAACCGGTAAACAGGGCAGGGCACTCACAAGACAGCCCCTGTAAAGTCTCAGAACAGTTGCCGCCATTTTGGCAAACACCGTCAGCACACCTCTCAGAAAACTGGCAGTAGGGACCAAAAGCCACGTTGCCACAGTCGCAGGTAAAATTGGTGCTGTCCACCATGCAGGTGGCCCCGTTAAAGCACGGCTGACTGGCGCAGGGAATGGGTATCTGGCAGTTGACACCTGTGAAGACCACAGGGCAGGTACAGTTGTACTTGTTGTTTGACTGGGTACACAGACCTCCGTTCTGACACAGCTTTTGCTGACAGGGGCCGATCACTTCTTCACAATGATCTCCTGTAAACAGAAACATAGTATCATCATCATCATCATCATCATCATCATCAGGTGCCCTGCCGCATGGCATTGGCGACCATGGACTTCCAACCATCTCTATCTCTCGTTGCCCCCAGCATCTCCCCCACCCTCCTCATCCCCAGCCATTCTGCAAGTCCGTCCAGCATTCTCTCCCTGGGTCTACCTGGTGCTCTCTTTCCCTCCAGCTTCCCCATTGTGACCAGGTGCTCCAAATCCCCCTTCCTCATAAAATGGCCTATAAATGTTACTTGTCTTTTCCTAATCTTCCTTATGAGTGATCTATTTGTGTCTGCCTCCATCAAGACTGTCTCGTTTGGGTTTTTTTGCTGTCCATGGAACTCTCAACATTCTTCTGAGAAACCACATCTCAGCTGTATCATGGCAAGTGAATACCAATAGGACAACTAAACCAAACACACATGCTTGCATAGACACAAAATCACCACACACATACACACACACACACACATGCACATACACACACACACAAGTGCACACACACACACACACATGTACATGCACACACGCTCATCAATTCAGATCATTATATCTGAACAGCAGCAAGAAACTCTTGAGAAAGCCAGACAGGAGAAGCCACAGTCATGGATTAATGCCCTTATCTCTATACACAAGATTAGTTCTTAAGAAATAAACTATTCCAAAAGAGTCTCACCAGTAAACCCACTGAGACAGAAGCACTGGTACTGTTCCTGTGGTATGTCCTGTGAACAGCCCTGTCTGTCACGTGAACAGCAATAGCCACCATTCTCACAGGGGTTCCGTTGGCAGGGGTCACTGTTCACAGCCTGTTCACAGTTAGTGCCCGTGAAGCCAGGGCCACACTCACAGGTGTACTTGTTGATGCCATCAACACATGTACCTGTCAACACAGAGTATACATACAACATATATATATATATATATATATACATGTGTATATAAAATATATGACCTCCCACCACGAAATCAGTCTTAACTCGCAGTCAATCGAATAGCACTAGACGCTGAAAAGGTGACTGAGGGTCTATCTGGGGTGTTTTGACTTTTTCTCAAAATTGATTTCTGTAGACTATAATCTATCCCCCACAGAAATTTTTTTCTTGAAAAACTAATATTAATCAATTTAAAATGGTATTCTAATGCACTGATCGCAGCAGAAAGAACGCAATTTCCTACCAAAAGTACCTATTTTTGTCTCTTATTACAAACTGTAACCTGTGCAGTACCCGCACATGTAATATACTGATGGAAAGCTCTTTCGTGCACCTTTCATATAATGATGGTGAAAATTAGAAACAAACTGGGTCAAAGCCACCAAATAAAGAAATTTAAGGAAAATGTGTAGGAGAGCACACAAAAACTTTAGAGGCCGTTTTCTCAAAATGGCCGTCATACAACTTAATGACTTTAAACATACATAACTTCTACATGTTTTTGAGTACAAGCTTTATTCAAGTACCAAAATAATCAACAGAATGTACACTTTCCAGTGATATGTATATATCAAAATGCCCAAAATGCTAATTAAGACTTATTTCGTGGTGGGAGGTCACATATGTATGTATATATATATATATATATATATATATATATATATATATATATATATATATATATATATATATATATATATATATATATATATATAAATGTTGGATAATGAGACACCTTCATTTTTTTTCTGTTTCTCAAGATAATGTCTCCGTGCTCGGAATAAATTCCATATGGATTGATGCCACAGATGCCATGTGATGGGAAAATCCAGAATGATCATGGCATAGTTATTGCTGTTATTGTTATTGTTGTTTAAATCCCTGCCGACTGCGCAGAGCCATATCAGGGCTATGACCACTTCAAAACATACAAAACTTGAACAGGAAAAAAAAAAAGGAAAATTCAGTACACTTATCAATACATTTGCGCACATAATCTAAGGACATGCCCCTGGCATTGACCACTCCATTCAATTCATCGCACAGGGGATTTAAGAAACACACCTGAATACAAGTTTAAGCATACATAAGTACATCAAAACATACATTAAAAACAGGCATAAATTACTTAAAATTGCTTCCGCATATCTCACCTGCCCAGATCTAAAAATGCGCTTAAAACATGTACCGAATTCCCAATCCTAAGAAAAAGCACGTAAGACTTTATGGAACACATACACGTGAATGGACCAGCAAGACAGAAAATGACAAAAACAAATGACAGAAAGCAAAGGAGGAAGGCAGAAACAAAGAGAGTGACAGAAAAGAGGAAATTTCTAGCACAGAATGTGCAGAAGGAGGGGATACTATTTATACTGAAAGAGCCCCCGGCTTCCCCACGGGGGGGAGGGGGGGGGGGCGATCATGGCATAAGCCTTAAGCCTGTAGACATACGCTATGTGTTGGCAAGGTCTGGAGGTCCTACCTAACATATGGGTTTTATATTTGTATCAGTGTGTTACTGGGACAATCTAGGTTACATTGTAAAGAAATGTGTATTTCAACGAAAAGTTATACAGATAAAAACACAACCAGCTATCTAGTATAAACTTACCTCATCAACGGCCTAGATAATCACATCACAGAAATCCCCCCCCACAAAATGACATATTGCCTATATACCCACCATATTCAGCAACTGCATAAACTTAACCCTTTGAATCCCTCACCCTATCCATCAGCTTCCTGCAGGAAGCTGGTGGACAGGGTGAGAGATTCAAAGGGTTAAGTTTTTGCTTCACTAGCATGGTTGACATGTATTGTCTTATAAATAGACAAGACAGCTTACAAGCACTATAAATAGACAAGACAGCTTACAACCATTATAAATAGACAAGACAGCTTACAACCACTATAAATAGACAAGACAGCTTACAACCACTATAAATAGACAAGACAGCTTACAACCACTATAAATAGACAAGATAGCTTACAACCACTATAAACAGACAAGATAGTTTACAACCACTATAAACAGACAAGACAGTTTACAACCACTGTAGACAAGACAGTTTACAACCACTATAGACAACATAATCACAAAATACAAAGTGACCGATCTCTACCTCTGTTCCTTGGAAATAAAGCATGAGAAGGAAACGATCAGCTAATTATTAAAATCATATACAATGGCGTCCACCTATAATGAATCTGTCAAATGTGACTTTCCTGCAGTAATGTACTTCTTTTTATTTTTCCTGCCCACTTCTTTATTTTTCCCTCATATAAAACACTGTCTATAACAAACAGATTCTACAACCACACATGACGAATTCGTTGTAGAAATGAGGTGTTGTTTCCCATAGATTGATTGATTTGGTTCAGTTTTTACGTCGACACCCACCTCAGGTGATATGGCCGACGGGGATAACCATCCCAGGGAAGTGGGGGAATGAGGACTTATCTAATCCTATAGTGACACCACCAGAACAACAATGATGTTAAGATGGAGCAGTGAAAAGGCCAGTTTTAATATAGCGCAGCCCGGGATTCGAACCCACAACCGTTAGCATGTAAATCAGACGCTCAAACCAACTGAGCTACTGGGGCTCGCTGTTTCCCATATACAGCTCTAGCCCTATATATATAGCCTTGCCCTATAACAAACACTCAATACTGACACAACCGCTCATACACTGTGTGTATAGCATAGTGATCACCTTGATGTAATGCCAACAGCGATGTGGGTGTGCCATATGTGTTTTATTCTTTTATTCTTCAATGACTGACCTACAAGACTGATTGCCAAATGTCATAATGATGACATATAAAACAGGGACTATTGCGAATAATGTCTGAACTCCACCAGCAAAGCAACAAACAACCAGTGTTGTGTTAAAATCTCTGGATTTTCGTTCTTTCCTTCTTTTTCCATTTTTCTTTCTTATAGATACTATGAACAGAGAGGGTGGCAGATATACTTGCAGTGACAAGGGACAGATTTGTTTAGAGGGCCATGATCACCAACACCATGCAGCATGGCACAGGATGATGATGATCACTATGAACTACTTCTATAACCTACACATATTTGTCTCCCTTGAATTTCATTGCAGGCGGACTCCACTGTATATAAAATGGATTGTGTTTGATTCTATTAGTAGTATCAATATCATAATTTATGTTGACTTTATCCTCCTCCTCCTCCTCCACATCATCATCATCATCATCATCCACAGTATCTTTCTTTCTTCATTGTTGCAATGTTTTCATTTAAACTAAACATTTGTCACTGGCCAGTCCATTGTCATCACCATCATCATCATCATCATCGTCATCCACAGTATCTTTCTTTCTTCATTGTTGCAATGTTTTCATTTAAACTAACCATTTGTCACTGGCCAGTCCATTGTCATCATCATCACCATCATCATCATCATCATCCACAGTATCTTTCTTTCTTCATTGTTGCAATGTTTTCATTTAAACTAACCATTTGTCACTGGCCAGTCCATTGTCATCATCATCACCATCATCATCGTCAATGTCATCATTATCATCATCATCATCATCCACACTGTCTCTCTTTCTTTATTGTTGCAATGTTTACGCTTCAAATCACACACATGTCACTGACCGTTGTTTCGACAAGGCAAATCAGCACAATCGTCGATGTTGATCTCACACTTGCTGCCAGAGAAGCCACTCTGACATACACATGTGGCCTGGTACATGGGCAGAATTGGCGGAAAACAGATACCATGATTCTTGCACACATCTGACAGTAAGGAAAGAAACACACATACGATGGTAAGTCCGTCTGACATATCTGTGCTAAACGTTTGGAATACCACAGCCTTGAAAATGGCTCATTTGTCTTTCACTTGTTTATGCTATACATTTGGATTAACGCAGCCTCGAAAATAGCTCATTTGTATTGTATGTGTTTATGCTACGTGTATGGATTAATACGACCTTAAAAGCAGCTCATTTGTATTGTAGGCCTACATGTTTATGCTACATGTTCCGATTTACCCTTTCATTCCTGCACTCAATCCAGCGACTACAAAAACTTAACCATTTGACTCCCTAATCCTATCTACCATCTTTCCAGGAAAATGACTCGGTTCAAACAAACCAAAATCCAGGTTTCATATTTGAAATGTAGGACTCATAATTGCAATGTAACCTTGCCAGGTGGAAGCCTCAATGTAAATATAACTTTTATCATTCCCACCGTAGCAGTAGAGGTTGACATGTCTTTGCCTCATGTGCATCTGCCTTTGTCTGTTACACTTTGTGAACCACTTAGGGCTCTTGTGAGATGATGCACTGTACAAGCAGTCATCATCATCATCATCATCATCATCATCATTATCATCATCATCACCACCACCACCACTACCACCACCACCATTATCATCATCATCATCATCATCGTCGTCGTCATCATGATTATAGTTACTGACATACTTGGATAAAGCCTGTATGGAACTGTCTAATGGCTATGAATCAATCATAAACAAATTAAAATCTAAATGCAAAAGGTGTTCATCAAGGCTCCAAAATACACACACATACACACACACACACACACACACACATAAAAAGACTTAATGTAATCATACATATTGCCAGATAAACCAATAGATTTCGGCTTGTACAATAAACGCGTATGCCAAACTTGATCGTTAGCTTTTTTCACATAAAAAAAAGTAGCTAAAAGATTTTTTCTGCAGGCAAACTGTTGCTTTATCTGAGTTGTAAGTTTAACCAGGTGCTCAACTGTGGATCTCCCTTTTCTAAAACCTGCCTGATTTACTGGAATAATGTTATTTTTATCACAGTAATGTACAAGTCTGTTTAATACCAATCTTTCCATTAGTTTGCTCGTATGGGAAGTCAACGCAATAGGTCTGTAACTGTTTTTATTGTTTATAGGCTTACCTGCTTTTAATATTGGTATAATAATAGACCTTTGCCATAACTGTGGTACAGTTCCACTAACCCAGTTTTCCAGTAGGCACGAGTGGGAACTAGTTACTCTACTTCACGACATCTTGACATGGGAATTCCACAAGGTTCAGTGATAGCACCTCTTTTATTTAATATCCTTATACAGGATCTTCCTAAAGCACTCTCAAATCATGTTGTTTTGGTACATACGCTGATGATATATGCATTTGGATGAATATTACCTTAAAAAAGATAACTCCACAAAGAGTGCAGAATTACATTAGGAAGTTGTATCAATCTGATCTTGATAATCTTGGAAACTATATGTTAGAAAATGGTCTGTCGTTGTCAGCGGAAAAAACTAACATGATGCTATTTAATCCTGGTAGTACTTTAAGTAACTTGCCTACTTTCAGATTGCTTGGTGAAGTGTTACATTACAGTTTGTAAAATTTCTGGGAGTCTTTATAACATCGAAATTAAACTGGAATATCTATTTTGATTATATTTCAACAAAAGCAAGAAAAGCCTTAAATTTTCTAAAGATAATAAGCAGATTACCTTGGGGAATGGATACAAACATACTAATTCATCTGTCAACAGCACTTGTACGATCTAAATTATCCTATGCGCAAGACGTTTTCTTCAGTGCACAAAAATATTTATTAAAGAAGATACAAAGCTTAGACTGCAAAAGTATTAACATTGCTCTAGGTGTCCCTACTCACGCTTCTAATCTGGAAACGTACAAAGTTGCTAAAAATTCTGCCTCTGAACAACTATCGTGAGCTAGCGACAGCAAAAATTGCCGTTAGAACTACTTCACAAACTGACAATTTTGTGAGTAAGGAAATTAAAATCAGGTGTGATGTTGACTTTTCAAAGCGAGCAAATAGCATTTCATCACAAATGACTGTTGCAACTTACATATCTGACTTGGTCAAACAGTCTCACCTCAATATGGATGAAATAGCTGAGACACCATCAACAATGCCTATCCCTACATCCTCTGACTTTTCGCTTTCCACGCACTAAGCTCAATACCTATGGTCCACGAGCCTTCTCTGTTTCTGGTCCACTCTCCTGGAACAAACTTCCTCTCTCAGTCCGTCAGCAACCTACTTTTGTCTCCTTCAAGTCCGCTCTCAAAACTCACCTTTTCTCCTCCGCATAAAATCCTAACCCCCCTCTGCAGCCTGTCTCCGCTCGGAGGGAATCACATGGTTATAATATATAATTGTATATGCTATGCTCTCTATAATTTTCCATTGGTTTTATTCTTGCTTTTATTGCTTTTATTCTTTCTCCCCATTTATAGCCATGCGTGTGTGTGTGTGTGTGTGTATTGTGTGTGTGTGTGTGTGCGTGCGTGTGTGTGCGTGCGTGCGTGCATGCGTGCTTGCGTGTGTGTCTGCTTCAGCGCTTAGATTTGATTTTATCAAGATTTTGCGCTATATAAATATTGTAATTATTATTATTATTATTATTATTATACAGACGCTAAGAAACATGAAAATGTCAAGATTTCAATATCCACAGCAAGACAACACGTCGATGAAACATACCGCACCCACCTTCATATTTTTACTGATGGACCAGTCTTAGAAAATAAATGTGCTGGAGCAGCATTTTATGTTCCAAAATTTAAAATAAAAAAGTCATTTTTCATTTGGGCAAACATATCTATATTTACAGCGAATTAGTCGCTATTATACAAGCATTGCATTATCTAGTAAATCTTAAACCCAAGTCTTTCAAAGTAGTTTTCTTTGTTGACTCAAAATCTGTACTATATGCCTTACAGCCTTTTGATGCTGACACAAAACCTGATTTAATTACTGAGGCAAATCATCTTATACATCGTTTAAGGATAAAAGGTACAGATCTCAGTTTATGCTGGGTGCCTTCTCACGTTGATCTTCACGGCAACGAAGTAGTTGACAGAGCAGCTAAGCAAGATGCACAGAATTCTGTTAATTCTATAGAATTACATGTTCATACTTCCATAAAAGAAGCTTGCAACATGCTCGAATCAGCCTCCTGGATTCGATTTCATGAACATTTAAATGAACAGTTTGTGTCACAACAAATGATAAAAGTTCCGTTCAAAATTTTTATTAAAAAAATGCAGTATTCTTCCATGTATCATTTGCGATCGATTGTTGCTGTTCGTTTTCGTACTCAGCTAAACGCATTGAAAACAAAACATTGTAAAAATGTTGAGTGTATTTGCGGCAAACAGTTCACATTGTTTCAATGTTTATGTTATTGCAAAATGCTACCTTCTTTTCTACCAAAAATGTTTACACAAGAAAACTATTCTGAAACTCATTTTGAAAAAAGTAACATCAATCAATCTTTGTTAGTTAAAATTTCAGAATCATTAGTTCACAGTCCTGTTAATGCATTACTTTAACTTTATGCAGTTTGTGTTTCAGTGTTAAATTTTCCCTTCACATTGTTGAAGTTAATTGTTACTAATGTTAGAGTTAAGATTTCATTCCATTTTACTATTCTACCACCTATTTATGACTTTCTCCTCTGTCTCCCTTCTGCCCCAATCCAACCCGTCCAACTATCGTTCTCAATTTTATCTTATTTATACTTTTTTTTCTCCCCCCCCCCCCCCACAATACCAGTTACAGTGAAAAGACGTTAAATCAAAGAACGAACGAACAAACACAACACATAAAAAACAACAACCCCACAACACACACGTACAAAGCCCTCCACCACCACCCCCGCACACACACACAGAACACACACTCACACACACACACACACACACACACACACACACACACAGAACACACACACACAGTCACACACATACATCATGTCAAATACACTACAAAGACTCCAGATCTCAGTGGTAACAAACTGTGCCCCTTACCAACACACACACACACACACACACACACACACACACACACACACACACACACACACACACACACACACACACACACACACACACAACACACACACACACACACACAACACACACACACAAAACACACACACATCAGATCACACAGTATCACAAAGACTCAACACGTATCAGTGACAACAAACAATGTCCCTTACCAACAACACACATCTGTTCTTGCTCACAGTATTGACCGGCCCTATCTGGGGACACAAACACTTAAAGGTGCCTGGCTCTGATGTGCACTTTCCCCCATTCCTACAGGGAAAGGATGAGCAAAGGTTCTCTGTGTTCTCACACTGGGTCCCTGAAACACACACACACACACACACACACACACACACACACACACACACACCCACACACACACACACACACACAGACACACACACACACACACTACCTCTTGAAATTATCATAGTGTGGTGCTACAAAGCATGATTTCATTCCTCAGCTCTGGTACAAGAGCATTCTTCATCAAAACCATTCATGTGTCAATAAAAATTGAAAAGCAGACTTCACAAAACAGCAAATAGACAAAAGTACTACAACTGATAGTGCTGCAGGCTTAGAGAAAATGATTGAGACCACACGACTGATTTACCATCCACTAGTTGCATTTGGGAGAATGCTGTACAGATTTCTTATCTAATACTGCAAATGTCTGTATTCTCTCTGGTCTGGCTGACACTGACATATATCATTATATATTATGACAGGATCTTAAACATCAAATGGATATACAGAGTCTCAAACGTGAATGTACTTTTGCAAGCCCAGATGCCGAGCATAGATGCACTGCTAACACAGACTCAGCTAAGATGGTCTGGACATCTTGTGCGCATGCAGGACAACAGGCTTCTGAAGCAGCTCTTCTACGGTGAACTGACAAAGGGCCGTCAGCCAAGAGGACAGCCAAAGCTTCGCTACAAAGACACCCTGAAAAAATCCCTCCCGAAACGAGACATTGATGAAAACAATGGGAAATCATGGCCACAAACAGGTCTTAATGGAGGCAAGCTGTTCGCAAGGGAACAGAAGCTTATGAGAATGAATGACGAAGCGGCGAAGTGGAAAAGCGTGAAGCAATAAAGGCCAGAACCAACTTTGCAGAGCGTTCCATTAAGTGTCCAGTATGCGGCTGCCTGTGTGCATCAGACTTTGGCCTGAGATCCCACATGAGGGTACACAAATAAATAAAGTGCTATTGGACTTTATTGACCACGATAGTCAACCATACATATATATATATATGGCAGGACCTTGAGGAAGGCAGAATGAACTAACTGTACCATATGAACTAACTGTACCATATGAACTAACTGTACCATATGAACTAACTGTACCATATGAACTAACTGTACCATATGAACTAACTGTACCATATGAACTAACTGTACCATATGAACTAACTGTACCATATGAAACAACTGTACCATATGAACCAACTGTACCATATGAACTAACTGTACCATATGAACTAACTGTACCATATGAACTAACTGTACCATATGAACTAACTGTACCATATGAACCAACTGTACCATATGAACCAACTGTACCATATGAACTAACTGTACCATATGAACTAACTGTACCATATGAACTAACTGTACCATATGAACTAACTGTACCATATGAACTAACTGTACCATATGAACTAACTGTACCACATGAACTAACTGTACCACATGAACTAACTGTACCACATGAACTAACTGTACCATATGAACTAACTGTACCATATGAACTAACTGTACCATATGAACTAACTGTACCATATGAACTAACTGTACCATATGAACTAACTGTACCATATGAACTAACTGTACCATATGAACCAACTGTACCATATGAACCAACTGTACCATATGAACTAACTGTACCATATGAACTAACTGTACCATATGAAGGTAGAGTGGAAGAAACTCATATCTACAAGATGACATGTATGCCAGTCTAGCCAGAAACTTAAGGAAATCCAATTTTCAATCCAAAGTCCTCATCACAGAGGTTTTAGCAAGGGGGTTGACAGGCTCATCAGCCTATGACATAATGAAACAGCTCTCAATCTGTGGAAAGGAGAGGGAGAGGGCCAGAGCGCTAACTGCAATGACAGAAGTAGCAGAAAACAGTTCCAGCTGGATCTGGTTGATGGAGGAACAAAAGTGAACTTCACAAAGCTTAAAATTTTCCTATATGTTTGTGTGATAAAACTTTAACAAACAAAAAAAAGAAAGATATAAGAAAAGACAGAAATGAAAAAGAGAACTGAAAGCACGCACGCACGCACACATGCATGCACACACACACACACATTTTACCAATATATCCATGGGGACATTCACAGGAGAACCCATCATTTGTATTGCTACATGTGGCACCATTCTGACAGGGGGAGCTACTGCATGGAGGTATTTCTGTCTCACACCGCTGGCCTGTAAATCCTTCCACACACTCACAAGTGAAGTCCGAGTCACTGGCCTGAAGAGATAAGGACAAAAAGTCAATGCTAAAAAACAACAACAACTTATAGTCCTGCTAATCACTAATGCAATATCAGGGCAAACACCACATTATGAAACAACTCCAAGTCTAATCATAAAGCCACCAGTCAAAAAAACAAGAAGAAGGTTGCCTTTTAAGTCAAAATTGCATTTAGAAATCTTTCCAGTATGTATGATCATATAAGATAAAATGCATTGATCACATATAGACACTTGAAAATTGCTTCTGCAGGAACATCTCTGAAGAGGTTTTGTAAAGAATCTGTTGTATTATGCTTATTTCTCTTATTGTGCAAATCCAAGCATTGAATAATAAGGCGTTTGGTGCCAAGTTGACTGTCACACAATATGCATCATGGCGCTTCTTTATTTTTCAAAATGTATGAGTAATTGTACAATATGTGACCTGTGTGTAACCTATATAACACATCTCTTTTCTGTTGTTCCCAAGAACAGATGGAGAAACTGTTTAAAGGTTAGGGCAGATCTGGACACGTTTACTGTATGTCTGTTCATTGCATGCAATGCTCTTGCCAGTGATTTTTCACATAAGTCTGTACTTTAGGTATCAGATATGTGTAATGGATAAAGGATTTAGACACATTTTCTATTGCCACATTCTCAGCAAGGCAGTCAGCTAATTCACTGCCTCAAATATAAATGTGGCCAAATATCCAGACAAAAACAATGTGTAATTTTCAGTTTTAAGAGAGGAAAAGATTTTTTAAAATTTCAGAAACTCTGAGTGGCTGATGTTATGGCCAGTAACCACTTTAAGAGTGGATAAGAGTCTTTAAAGATGAGAAAATCTTTCTGCTGGATTGGAACACATTTCTAGTGCCAAAATCAGAGTAGAGTCTGGTGGTATAGATAGAACTATTAGAGAAAATGCATACTGATAGTGATCGATTGGGAGTAGCAGATCAGAAGGCAGTGGCAGCAACACCTTTGTCAGACTGAGAAGGTTTCTGGTGACACACACACGCCCACACCATTAACCCTTTGACTCCTGCACCTGTCCGCCAGCGTCCTGCATTGTCAACCATGCTGGGAAAACAAAAACTTAACCCTTTGACTCCTGCACCTGTCCACCAGCGTCCTGCATTGTCAACCATGCTAGCAAAACAAAAACTTAACCCTTTGACTCCCTCACCTATCTACCAGTTTCCTGCAGGAAATTTTAAATGTTTGCAGTTACTGGATAGGATACGGGAGTCAAAAAGTTAAAAACAAAGAAGGCAGATATCAACAAAGTAATTGCCACCAAGCTAATTCAGGACTGCAGACTCCTCATAAGTTAATAAACTGAACTGCGAACTGGACTTTACAGACAAGACAGACCTAGTACTTCCTACATGTCAGGGTGACCCATCAAAGACACAGCAAACATGGACTTTACAGACAAGACAGACCTAGTACTTCCTACATCACATGTCAGGGTGACCCATCAAAGACACAGCAAACATGGACTTTACAGGCAAGACAGACCTAGTACTTCCTACATGTCAGGGTGACCCATCAAAGACACAGCAAACATGGACTTTACAGACAAGACAGACCTAGTACTTCCTACATCACATGTCAGGGTGACCCATCAAAGAAACAGCAAACAGACTGTAGCAAAATAACACACACTGCATGCAAAACAACCAGAACATATCATGTATAGCTAGCTAGCTAAATAGATATAGACAGATAGTTCCATAACCCTGGGGTCATAGGGGAGTGAGGTGGTAGAGACCTCATCTTTTCCCAGGGCCAGCGTTACAAGGGTGGTGCCCATCTCTTCTCCCTTGAGTCATATTCATATTCATTTTTTTTTCTCCAAGACTTTAAAAAGGCAAGAAGACTAATTGGTCTTCAAGGGGATGGACCAGGGAAATCAACCTATCTGTCCAATATTTTATACCACGGCAGCCGGGCAATGTCCTGCTCTTCATGATTTTCAACTGAAATGGGATCTTTAGCATGAGCAGCCAGAAGGCACATGGGTCTGACTTGGGTTTTTTTGTCCCCTTCCAAAGGACTAGATGTTTAGTTCTATATCTGGTTAAACTGAGGAGAAAAGTCAAGGTCTCTATGGGGAGCGAACCCTGGAACTTTGAGTTAAGTTATTGGCAGGCAAACATGTGAACCATTTTGCCACCCTTCTCCTTGTGGTGTGTATACACACGTTAAAGAAAACGCTGACTCATGCTGTCTGATCTTTTGTCCATTTTGGTTCGTTTCTGTGGGATAATTTGCCCTCTAATCAGAAAAATTTACCTAAACTTTTCTCTTTTAAGACTCACCTCAAAGCCCATCTTTTCCGAGAATCCTTCTGTTTATGTTATTTTTGTTACACTTACCCTATCCCATCCTGTTTTAGTACATGGATCTTATTATGAGTGTGTGTGTGTGTGTGTGTGATGTGAATGAGTAAAATTAGTGACCGTATGTTACATATATATTTCATTCATTTTTGTATTGTAGAATAGTTAGTACCTAGAACACTGTTAGAATACTACAAATGTGTCTTATTGTCATTATCATTATTACTATAAAACATTGCATGGAACAGAAAAAAACAAAAGAAACACACACACACACACACACACATACACACACACACACATACACACACACATACACACACACACATACACACACACACACACACACACACACACACACACACACACACACACACACACACACACACACACACACACACACACACACACACACACACACACACAGAAAAGCAAAGCCAAAACAATAAACCACCAGCAAGAACAATAAATCACAACAGAATATAGATACACACAAAACATTTATGTTGAGAAAAAGAAAAAGCTGACATCAATCACCTGGCAAGTAGCCCCATTGTAACATGGATGTGTAAGACATGGCTGTGACAGCTCTGAGCAGTTCTTGTTGCTGTAACCTGGGGAAAAAAAGGTGAAAACAAAACAAATCAAAACAAAAGTTGGCTCCTGCTTGTACAGTCAAAATACCTAGTAGTAGGCCTCCCTCGGTTATGGCTGACCATGGACAAAATACCTATCATTACAACAACTGCCTAAGTCTTGCTTTCCCATATCCTTTCTTTGATATCATACAACGAGCTGCAGTAAAACTGTCAGCTACTGTCTGTCTTTGTGAGCTGGTTGGTTCTATTGACAGAGCCAGACTGAAAAATCTGATTCGAGTTCAATCCCAGTCCTCAACATTAATAACTGACCCATTTGCTGCCTGCCTTAACACTTTGGCATCGTAAGCTGGCTATTTGACCTACTTCCCTGCAGACGTGCCAGCTGCCACTGACTACTTTCCTTGGAAACGTGCATTTTTAGGCCACTTTGAATTAATTTTCACAGGCGCCCCAAATGACTAACATCAACATGTAGGGTATGGTTAGAAAGGTAATTTAATCCTCTTTTAGAGTATCTACAGTATAAGGTTTGTTTAGACATGCTTTGAGGTTATTTGTGCAATGAAATATGGTTGAGGAGCATTTCAGACAAGCATTTCATCCATTCAGCAGATGTAAACAAAACAGAAAAAAGAGACACCAATTCTCCATGACTTGTATCATTTGATCAGAAGCTCAGAAAAGTACACACACACACACAAATTCCACAATTTTGAGTGAACAGCGACATCGCGCATTCGCAGGGCGCTCCATTTTGCCTTTGTTTCAGTGAAGCACGCGGTTTGGGTGACGTTGTTCTCGCGTCCGAAAAATTCTTCAAATAGACTTTTAACTCGGGAAATCACTCTCACAGTATTTAGAAATGGTTACATGATACTATGATAGAGTTTTTTCCCCTTAGACCGTAACTGGCTTCACATAGGAATTTTCTAACGCAAGACGCTAGAATCCTAGCGTTACGTTGTCAGCAGCAGGCTTGCTGAACGCTATACCCCTAGCATTCCGACGCCTGTGATTCTCCACGAGAACGCTAGCGGGCTAGCGTTACAATGTGAAA
>CM060315.1:6565359-6610359 GCA_030674185.1 Monoplex corrugatus | reverse complement strand
GGAAGAATGACAAACATGACAACTGTAAGAAGAAGAAGAAGAACAACAACAACAACAACAAAAACAATTATAGTGACAGGAAGAATGACAAACATGACAACTGTAAGAAGAAGAAGAAGAAGAAGAAGAACAACAACAACAACAAAAACAATTATAGTGACAGGAAGAATGACAAACATGACAACTGTAAGAAGAAGAAAAAGAAGAAGAACAACAACAACAACAAAACTAAATTGACACAGCCTACAAGTTGTAACAAAATTTTAATCAAGTTTTAATACAGTCAAAAGGTAATACAGAACTAGGCCTATGCCTACCTAAAATCAAAATATATATGCCTTTATCTGTCTGTTGCAAGAGAGAATTGAATGACTTCCATTTTGTCAAGGTGAGATAATCTGTTTCATCAGGGAAAATGAAAAGTTTTGTCACTAAAATACAGCTCTTACACTGCATCAAATGGTGCAATGAATTCTGAAAACAACATTAATTTGTGACTGTTGTCTCATCTTAAAACAAAGACCCAGACAGCCAAAATGCTTTCACACATGTGTAATAATCGTTTTTTATGACATGTACGACTGGACTCCATCTTCAAGAATGGAGATCCAGACAGGAGAAAATGACCTTTTTTCTGAGCATCGAATAAATTCATAACAAATTTATAGAAGCATTTTTCAAAAATCTAAGAACAAATGTCATTTGGGACTGTGATACCTAACTTTTTCCCTTCCATATGTATTTACCAATTTCTTATTGTTCAGCTTTTATCAGAAGTGGAAGATGCTTAAATCATGCTTTTGTTGTTCTGTGATGATATTCTCTTTGCCATTGATGCTGAACCACTGCACACCAACAGACACATTAAAAGAAGAAAATTAGATGTAATATTGAAAACAACTTTTGTTCTTAAGTTTATCCAGTAAATTGATTTGTTGAATTTTTGACACTCAAGCTTGTGTTAATGCAAATAAAACACAATTACAGTTAGGGGGGATGGGGGGGGGGGGGGGGGAGGGGGGAATAAGCAGAACAATAGCATGATGACATGCTTTTCTCAAAGAGAGCAGTATGCATTTCAAACTAGGAAATCCTGCTGTGAACAAAAAAAATGCATCCAATGCAAAACAAGAAGAAGAATGAAAATAACAAGACCCCCCCCCCCCCCCCCCCTACCCAGCAATAACAAGAAGAAGAATAACAACAATACCAAGCAGAAAAAACACAATAAGAAGAAGAAAGACAACAATAACAACAACAAGAAGAAAACAACAACAAAATGGCCAACAACCACAATAACAAGAAGAAAAGAGGAAGAAGAACAAAAAGAAAAACAGAAAGAAAAACAACAAGAACCATGTTGACAAGAAGAACAACAACAAAAACAAGATGAACAAAACAATAACAACAAGAAGAACAAAACAATAACAAGATGAACAACAATAACAAGAAGAAAAATAACCAAAATAACAAGAGGAAAAGAAGAAGAACAACAACAAGAGGAACAACCACCACCACAACAAGAACAACCACATTAAGAAGAATAAGAATAACAGCAATAACAAAAAGAACAACAACCACAACAAAAACAAGAACTATAACTACATTAAGAAGAAGAACAACAACAAGAACAACAACAAGAGGAACAACAAAAAGTAAACAACAACAATAACATTAACAAAAACAACAAGAAAAACAACACTTAACAAGAAGAACAACAATAATAAACAGAAGAACAAATACAATAATAATAAAAGAAGAAAAACAATAAGAAGAAGAACAACAATAACAAGAAGAGAAATAGCTGTAGTGGCAAGAAGAAGAAGAAGAAGAAGAAGAAGAAGAAGAAGAAGAAGAAGAAGAAGAAGAAGAAGAAGAAGAAGAAGAAGAAAACCAAAAATGACAAGAAGATGAACAACAATAACAAAAGGAAGAACAATAACAAGAGGATGAATTACAACAAAAACCGAGAAGAAAAACATCACCACTAACAAGACGAGGCAAAAAAAACCCCAAACCAAAACAAAAGAAAAAACAAAAAAACAAAAAAACAAACACACACACACACACACACACACACACACACACACACACACACACACACAAGAAGAAAAAGAACAAAAATAATAATGCAGAGATGATGCATGTGATCATCAAGTAGGTAAGGCAATGGACATCTGATTTGAAGGTCTTGGTTTGATCCTGTTCAGATACCTCCCACTTGGTGGGTAAAGGGTGAAGGTTTTTATTTCTAAGTCTTCCAAGTCAAACATGTGTGCAGACCTCTTTGAGTCTATATGCACACCAAATATCTGATGCACATGATCAAGCCATATCAGTGTATGGTGGATACATGAAACATCCAGCATGTACAGGGGGGTGCAAAAGTAGGTATACAGTAAGTATCACATCATTATTATAATGCTTAATTCAGCTCTCGATTAGAGGAGTGTGTGAATACCAACGGCAAGCAGTTTCAGTATCTGAGGGACTAATTTTAAGGCTGTGCTTGTTCTTACATGTATATGCAATTTTCATTTGTTTGTATAATAAATTTATTTTACCATTACCATTACCGTCATCACAGCTACCTTTCACAGACACGGACTCTCCCTCCCAGTAGCCATTGAGTTCAGGTCCCCCTGGGGGACTCAGAGGACACAGAACTATAACGTTTTCCATTTTGTAAGTTCATCATATGCAATGATTAGCAAAAGTACAAGCAAGTAGTTTGCGGGTGCCTTCTTGCCGCGCAGTGCACTTACAGTGCTAAGATCCTGACAATTGTTCCTTCGAAGAAATCATCTGCTCACGACATTGAAAAAGAAGCCATATATGAAAAGTGTATCTTCTTTACCCTCTTTTTCACCCATCCCCTGCTGCCAGGACTTGTTTGTATGCACCCCTTAGTCTGGCCCCTCCCCCAGCGACCTGTCCGGCTTGCTTGAAGCTGCCAGGGCCCACGAAGTCCCCGCCGGCATAGCTCCTGGGATCGTAAGGACACACAAGCTCCCCCGCCACAACAAGGCTGATGCAATTGGAGGGAGTCCCTCTAGAAAATGTCAAGGACTTTAGATATTTAGGTTCAGTCAAGACACACGATGGAACATGCTCAAAAGACATAAAGATGAGAATTGGAATGGCCAAGAACAGTATGGTTCAATTGAACAATATTTGGAAAGACCACAGCATAACAGCAGACCTTAAGATAAAACTCTTAAAATGTCTTGTCTGGCCAGTGATGTTATACGGCTGCGAGGCATGGACAATGAAGAAAGAGGATGAAAGACGAGTGGAAGCAGCAGAGCTGTGGTTTTACCGAAGACTGCTGAGGGTCAAATGGACGGATAGGCGCTCAAATGAAAGCATACTGAATGAGTTGGGTACTACACGCAAGCTTCTAGTACTCATACAACGGAGGAAACTGAAATATGTTGGACACGCAATCCGTAATGAGAGAACAGACTTGATGTCCACTGTCCTCCAAGGTAAAGTGGAAGGAAAGAGAAACAGAGGACGGCCACCTGCATCACTTGCTAGAAACATCACAAACATCAGTGGCAAGAAACTCCAGGAGGTGGTCAGACTTAGCCAAGATCGAGAGTGCTGGAGGCAACTTGTGAGGACATCATGTGCAGCGGCCAACACTGTTCCCGGTGACGCCGACAGGTGAGACAGGTGAGGTATAATAAATGCAATGAGTATTGTACATGTTTTCTTTTTTCATAACTGTATACCTACTTTTGCACCCCTGTATATCCACCAAAGATGAAGTATGCAGACTGTGCAGCAACATGTCTGCACAGTGACGGCAATGTGAATACATGCATACATGAAAAATTGTAATGCTACAAATAAAACCAAACCAAACCAAACAAAACAAAACAAACTAAATAAAACCAAACAAAACAAAATCAAAATAAAACAAAATTGAAAACAAAAAAACAAACCAAACAAAAAACAAAACAACAACAACAAAACCAAAACAAACACAATACCCCCAAATGCACACAGGGAAGAGGATAATAATGCAACAAAAACAGTTCTCACCAAGTTGTTGAAGTGAAACAGTCTGGGCCAAGACTAAGACAGTGAAGACCACACCTATAAGTACAACAGTTGTCCTGTCAGTAAGTTGAATGACAGTCAACATGACTGATCTGGCTGCACAGACTGGTACAGCAGTCCACACTGTTTTTCTGACAGGTTCTCACAGCATCAGGTCTGAAAAATATATGGAGTTTTAATAAGAATGTGGACAGAGCTGAGGATGAGTAAGAAATAATTCTTGTTTTCTACCTCTGTGTGTGTGTGTGGTGTGTGTGTGTGTTGTGTGTGTGTGTGTGGTGTGTGTGTGTGTGTGTGTGTGTGGTGTGGTGTGGTGTGTGTGTGTGTGTGTGTGGTGTGGTGTGGTGTGGGTGTGGTGTGGTGGTGTGTGTGTGTGTGTGTGTGTGTGTGTGTTGCGCGCGCGCGTGTGTGTGAGGTGTATGCTTGTGTGTGTGTGTGTGTGTGTGTGTGTGTGTGTGTGCGCATGTGTGTGTGAGAGTGTATGCTTGTGTGTGTGTGTGTGTGTGTGTGTGTGTGTGTGTGTGAGAGTGTATGCTTGTGTGTGTGTCTGTGTGTGTGTGTGTGTGTGATATAAAAGAAGGCTCTTGTCTGTTTCTATGTTTGTTTGTTTGTGTGCTGCACCATCTTCACCAACACTTTTGTGTCACTATCTCCACACCACTCATTCTGGTTCTCAAACACACACCTCCACACCTACTGAAACTGAGGTCACCATGAAACCTTGGCACGAAAGGCCACAGACTTTGTACAATTTTTCACAGATATGTAATGATGAGAATGGGGATGATAGTGATGATGCTGCGGATTCCTTCATCGGACTGAAAGAGCGTAACAAGTTTGTACTCTACATTAACTTTCGTGCATAGCAACAGCACCAACCAGGCACGAAAGAAGCAAATATCTGCAGCATTGGTACAAAAAACAATTTTAGTAATGAGCAATGTGCCACACTCAAAAACAAAGAAACTAATACTTAACACTGAAACAAAAATGAACAAGCAGTGCTCATTGTATCATCATCATCATGTCACTTATTTTGAGCTATTTATATCCAGTGACTCAAATATTGTGAATTACCTCTGTAAGACACACAACAGCCAACACCTCATGTAATCAATATCACACATATGTATCAATCGATAAAAGTCTGATAGCTGTGAGCAGCAGCTGGCTGCCCAGAAGATTAGCATTTATATATGTAGGTCTGTCCTGCCTATGTGTTATGCTGATAATTGCTAGCAGGCAAAGCACATCAAAACATTTTTCAAAATTATTTGCCACTGACTGTATCTTTATTATAAATTACCTGTTTAATGATTATTTAACAGCATTCTGGTTCTTTGGTCACATTGATCGCACACTTTCCTGGACACAGCAATACGTACAGTTAACAGTAACACACCCACTAATACCTTGTCTTCCTTACTTGATTTGATAAGTTGGTGAAGTTCGTAGGCAAATAGATCTAATTAAATTTAACAAATAAGTCTGATTTGAAAAAAAAACCCTGATAAATTCACGCGAATATATCAAAAGAAACTGACAGGCATATCCAAGCAATGTGTCGTTGAATGCATCCTCCGAATCTGTGACTGCTGTACATTTTACATGAGCGTGCATATGTACCTATGCCTAAGCTGTCTGTTGAGGTTGGTAACAGCTTGCAGCTGCTGAATCAAAGGAAAACGCAACTCTAGGCTACTAGAGCAAATTCTCTTGATGCCCGAGTTACTTACCCTACTTGTTATGGCTGCGCCCTTGAACTAGAAAGGGTGTCGAAAGTAAGACTTTTTTTTAGGGGGTAAGAATTCATTTTTACCATCACAGTTGTCATGTTTTATTTTCATGTCATGTAGAAGCGCACTGAAAATACACGCAAACGACCGTTTTACATTTTCTGCTAAAGAGGTGACCCAGAACAAGAAGCTTAAAACGACTTTCCAGACTGAGTGCAGTAGACGAGCATGTTCGTGCTGTTCGTCGCCAAGGCATATTTATGATATTATGATTGTGTGTGTGTGTGTGTGTGTGTGTGTGTGTGTGTGTGTGTGTGTATTCAGTGCTGAAATGACCGTATGCTGTTGCAAAGACCACACTGTCTTTTGACTAAATTGTTTAACTGCGAAGTAGCCGCCCTGGACTAGGTCATTAATTTGATTAAAGTGTTGAATTAAATTGTAACATACACGCACGCGCGCATACTCACACACACACACACACACACACACACACACACACATTTGCACACACATACATGTGCACACGCACACGCACAAGTTCAGTTTCAGTCTCGAGATGACATCTCCATGCTTGGAATGAATTGTTGTTGTTGTTGTCATCTTTGTTGTTTGAACAGATTGTTATCATTGTTTGAACAGATTATCATTGCGTCATCTTCATGAGTGAGATGCCAGGACAACGGGAGCTGCTCAACATCTGCTTTGCCTGTTTACGCTTCAGTCGTGTGGCACAGAATGGCCTTCCGTTGGTGCGCCCACCCAATCTGGGCAACGTGTTTCTGAGAGGTGGTACTCAGTGCAGCCAGTGCGTTTTGCTTCGTCCTCTCACGGTCCTAGTGGAACCAAGGAAACCAAACAGGATGATGACAGCAGTATCCTGAACAATCCTTTTTATGAGAAGTACAAACAGAAGCTTCAGCACCTTGCAGAGTAGGTATTTATGTTAAACTACATGTGTGTGTGTGTGGTGGTGTGTGTGTGTAGGTATTTAAATTAAACTATATGTGTGTATGTGTGTGTGTTGTGTGTGTGTGCGTGCGTGCGTGCGTACTTGTGTTTGTGTGCATCCATGCATGGCGTGTGTGCGTACGTGTGTGGGTGTTTTCCTGTTTTGATAGCTTTGCTTGTATTTGTGATTGTTGACGTTTGATATTGAAATGAGTTGTTTGAAACTGAAGTTTAAAACTGTTACTACACAAGTGCTTTGAAGATCTTGAAATTAAGAAATTAAATGAAATCATGTTTCTGTCCTCAGCCTTACTTTTGTCATTGTGTGTATTTCTGTTTAGGGAATTTTCAAATGGTGTTTTCCATTAAGTAAATGAATTATGTTTTTGTCTCTCAGAAAGGGTGAAATTATTTGGGCTATAGTAAGTCTTGACAAGATGATCCTCATAAATTTGTTAGCCCTTTCCTTTACTTTTTCCACCAGCTGCAAAAATTTAACCCTTTCACACCTCATTCTGTCCATTCATTCCTGCAGGAAGCTGGTGGATAGGGTGAGAGAGTGAAAGGGTTAAGTTTTTGCTTTGCTTCATGGCTGACAAAGGGGATGCTGGTGGATTGGGTCAGAAAGTCAAAGGGTTAATAGATTTTTAATGCATCTCTGCCATAGGTCTGAAAAAATGAATATGTTAAAATATGTACATTTTGTTGAGTCTGTTTCTAGTGCCACTATCTATGTCATAAAATTTAAAAGAATCAAAATGCATGTTCTTGACAGTTTATGGATAGAATCATTTTTGGTTTCTGCAGTGTATTTGATCAAAATTGAAAGGGAAAATGTTTAAAACCTAATATGACCATGATGATAAGAAAATGTAGATATAGTCAGCATATTTAGGAGCATTGAGAAAGGATTTACACTAAATGCTTGTAACACTATCATGCCTTTGCTTGTGTTTCAGTTTATATTTTTCTGTAGGGTTTGGGAAAACTTGTCAAGCTGTGCTTGTGGCCCAGCAGGTTAACACACAGTCTGTCTTGGAAGCAAAAGGTTCTCAAGTTTATAATTCATAGTCAGATAGTGAGATGGGGATTTTCTCCCTCTGCCACTAGACCTCAAGTAGTGGTCTGGGCGTTAGCCTTTCAGATGGAACAATAAATTTTGGCCATGCTGCAGACATGTGCTTAGTGGCTTAGTGTATATTTTCTTTTTGGTTATGTGAACGAATGATAAGAGTTACTTTCATTTGATTTATAATTTTATAGGTAGATTAAACATCTTATAAAAGTTAGTAGTTATAGGTATAGTCATTGTAGTAGTAGTGATAGTAGTAGTGGTAGTGATACTGGTAGTAGTGTTTTTAATAATATATAATAATGATATTATTAATATCATCATCATCATTATTATTACTATTATTATTAGTATTGTTGTTGTTTTTATTGTCAGACAGCAACAACAAAAAAGTTGTTCTGGCAAAATTCTTTAGAACTGTAGAAAAATCAGTTTTCACACTACATTGTTAAACAAAAGTACATGTATGCTTACAGTGGTAAAAAAAGTGGTGCAGTGCTTGGTAGTGTCCTTTCCTCAGGAGATCAGCCAGGGAGTATCCCCCGTGGAGATGCCGGGGGCTCTTTTCCTAGTATAAAGAGTGTCCTTACATTCTGGAAACTGTGTGCTAGAAATTTCTTCTTTCTGTCACTGTCTTTGTTTCTGCCTTGTTCCTTTGCTTTCTGTCATTTCTTCTATCATTTTCTGCCTTGCTGGTTCATTCACCTGTATGTGTTAGATAAAGTCTTATGTACTTTTTCTTAGGATGGATAATTGGGTACAGGTATTAAATTCATTTTTGGCTCTAGGGAGGTGAGATATGTGAAAGCAAATTTTAAGGTAATTTATGCCTTTTTTTATATATGTTTTCATGTCCTTAACTTATGTTTAAATTTGTATTCAGGTTTTTTTTTAAATCCCCTGTATGATAAATTGGATGGAGTGGTCAATGCCAGGGGCATCTCCTTAGATTATGTGCGTAGACGCATTGGTGTGTGTACTTAATTTTCTGTTTTTTTCCTGTTGAAGTAGTGTATATGTTGTGAAATGGTTGTAGCCTGATATGGCTCTATGCAGTCAGCTGAGCTTTAAACAACAATAACAATAGCCAGGGAGCAGTCTGTTGTGAAAAGACAAAGACAAGAACAAAAACAAAACCAGAAAACAACCTCCCCCCTTGCAAAAAAATAGGAACCCCAAAAAACTACAACAACCAAAATAACAACAACAAGAACGCACACACAAAAAATAAAAAGAAAGAAGGAAAAAGAAAAAAATATCTAAATCAATCCAATGCAGAATACACAAGCATTTGTATGGACATTATTTTCATTCAGGATTATGGTCATTGTAGGTGATTAGCACGATTAGTAACAACTCGTTATGCAAATGTTTGACTTAACAGCTCAGAACCTGAAGAATTCAAGTGGCGCCTTCAGCTGCTGGAAGAGGAAAAGAAGCCCAAAAGAACATCACCACCGCCACCACCATCAGAAGGCCAACCACAGTCTGCTGCTGATGTTGCTTCCCCTCAACCTGTCCCTCCCTCAGCCAGTTATTCCCCTGCCAAGGTATATATAGCGATAATATACTTAGTTTGGTGCAAACCTGTTTCATTTTATCATGGATCAGTATGCTGTCTGTAAACTTGCACTCTTCTTAATGATGATTACGTGCATCTTGTAGGTCTACTTGTGTATTGACTTGAGAAATTGAAATGTGTGATTTCACAACTTGGACAGCAAAGAAAACAAACAAGACAGTCTTGATGGAGGCAGACACAAGTAGATCATTCATAAAGAAGATTAGAAAAGACAGGCAACATTTATAGGCCATTTTATGAGGAAGGGGGATTTGGAGCACCTGGTCACAACGGGAAAGCTGGAGGGAAAGAGAGCACCAGGTAGACCAGAGAGAAAATGCTAGACGGACTTGCAGAGTGGCTGAAGACGAGGCGGATGGAGGAGATGCTTGGGGCAACAAGAGATAGAGACAGATGGAAGTCCATAATCGCCAACGCCATGTGGCAGGGCGCCTGATGATGATGATGAAGTAGTAGTAGTAGTAGTGGTAGCAGTAGCAACAGTAGCAGCAGCAGCAGCAGTAGTAGTAGTAGTGGTAGTAGAAGTAGTAGCAGCAGTAGTAGTAGTAATACTAGTAATAGTAGGAGTAGAAGTAGTAGTAGTAGGAGGAGGATGAGGATGAGTGATAGTAGTAGTAGGAGGAGGAATAGTGGTAGTAATAGTAGTAGTAGTAGTAGTGGTAGTAGTAGTCATACATAGTAGCTGCAGTAGAAGTGACAAAAATGTAAGTAATAGCAGTAGCACTAGTGGTGGTGGCAGTCAAAACAGGACCAGTAGCTACTGTTGTTCACTCGTCATTGATTATTGATTTTGGAATGAACATTTTTATGTTTACACAGCGTTACAAAAGGTGTACATGTGCATTCTCATGAAATGATGAATATTATTGCATTTTGTTGTTGTTGTTGTATTCTAAGTGTTAGGCATTCTGTTACAGGGTTTGGCTTCCCTAATGAAACTGGAACTTGTACAAGATAAATCACCTGCTGAAGTGGAGATGGTAAGTCTTTGCCAGTGTTATCAAAACTTCTGTCACTTTGTTGACGTTCTGTTTAACCCTTTGTCTCCCGTGGCCTTTTGACTAGCGTCATGCTTTGTCAACCATGGCAGCAAAAAAAAAATGTAATCCTTTGACTCCTTTATCCTATTGCAGGAAGCTGTTGGATAGGGTGAGGGAGTCAAAGGGTTAAATTTTTGCTGTGGTGGATAGAGTGCAGATGTCAAAGAGTCAAGTGTTTATCAATAATGATAATAGTGCTTGTAGCTGTGACATTGTGTTTGTTAATTTTTTTTTTACCCCCGTGGGGATATCGGGGGCTCTTTCAGTATAAATAGTATCCCCACCTTCAGGAAATTCTGTGCTGGAAATGTCCTTTTTTCTGTCACTCTCTTTGTTTCTGCCTTGTTCCTTTGCTTTCTGTCATTTCTTTGTATCATTTTCTGTCTTCCTGGTCCATTCACATGTGTAGTTATAGTTCTTATTACATACTTGTTAATGAATATTTAGGTCTGACCTATTGATAACAATTACTTGTTTATTAAGGTTTTCCTGTTGTTTTGTATTTTCAGATTTGGAAGGAGTACCACAAGAGTAAAGATTGTGTGTTTGCAGTTTTACAGGTATTCTTTTGTTTTCCACATTGTTTGTTTTTGTATGAAGGTGCAGAATACAAACTACACAAATTTACATCAGTGGGATGGCCTAACAAAACAGAAATATCATTATTGAAAATAGATGTTAAAAGCTAAACATTTGTGTTTGAAGACTTAATTGTCCGGTGTCTTGATAAACAACTGGAACGAAATACAAGTGAAAGAGAGAAATCCTGTAAGTTGTATTTCTTAAATCTTAGGTGTAGGAATTGGATATGGTATAAATAGAATGGAGAGAGAAATGGAAGAGATATGGTATAAATAGAATGGAGAGAGAAATGGAAGAGATATGGTAGAAATAGAATGGAGAGAGAAATGGAAGAGATATGGTAGAAATAGAATGGAGAGAGAAATGGAAGAGATATGGTAGAAATAGAATGGAGAGAGAAATGGAAGAGATATGGTAGAAATAGAATGGAGAGAGAAATGGAAGAGATATGGTAGAAATAGAATGGAGAGAGAAATGGAAGAGATATGGTAGAAATAGAATGGAGAGAGAAATGGAAGAGATGGTATAAATAGAATGGAGAGAGAAATGGAAGAGATATGGTTTGAAATAGAATGGAGAGAGAAATGGAAGAGATGGTATAAATAGAATGGAGAGAGAAATGGAAGAGATATGGTAGAAATAGAATGGAGAGAGAAATGGAAGAGATATGGTAGAAATAGAATGGAGAGAGAAATGGAAGAGATATGGTAGAAATAGAATGGAGAGAGAAATGGAAGAACAAATGAAAGGGGAGAAGGAGATATGTTATTATTTTGGCATGAAGTAAAGAAAGTTTAAATATCTATTGGGATTCTGTGTTGATCTGTGAACATTTATATTTCAGAAAGATGCTTTTGAAGATTTACTGACCAAGGCCCAGTCTTGTCCAACAGTAAGTACATTTCTGCTACATCTATGTCACAGGTACACATTATATCCGAAGACTTTATGTCTTGAAAATTGTGTAAAGAGTGATAAACAAATTCCCATGACCCATGACTGAGGAGGGAAATACACTTTGACTATGTATTCTTTGGTTCACTATCTACATGATCAGGCCGCATCTGGTGATGCCCACCTTCTGGACATTCTGTGCTTGAAGTTTCCTCTTTTCTGTCACTCTCTTTGTTTCTGCCTTGTTCCTTTGCTTTCTGTCATTTCTTACTATCATTTTCTGCCTTGCTGGTCCATTCACCACGGCTGTACAAATGCTGCCATTTCTCACCATTTAGGCAGGCCTGGCCGGCTCACACTTACACCGCCTGACCCCCCCCCCCCCCCCCCCTTCCGTTTCCCCAGCTCTTATCTCTGGCAGAGGTGCTTGCTTGCAGGCGCTAGGCTGGAATCGCTTCTCTGCTATCTGTTAAACTAACACATTCCATGTACTTAATACAAAAGCATGCAGTGTCCGCCTCAAACTTTGTTGGGGCAAAAGAATTGTGCACACAATTAGACAAAAGACTGTTCTTTTGTTCTGTGCAGTCTATTTTGCTTAGTAATTTGTTGTGGTGCCTGGTTTATCTACTTTTTACGGAAAATATGAACTTTGTGTGTTAATGTCTACACAAAAGGATTAACAGAACAAATCGGTTTGTGTGTGCGCGTGTTTTTTCATCATTTATATATTAGGGTGGTTTCATGGTGAGCTACTAATTTAGTATGTGATTTGTTTGTGTCTAATCAAAACAGTATGGAGACAGAACATTCAAAGCAGTTGCATTTTAAAAGATTACATTTATTGTATAGAGTGTGTGGTGGGCGTTCAAAAAGAACGTCAGAAACTAGTGTAAAAGTTTGCAGAAATATAGACACTGAACTAAAGGCATTTCACAATACATGTATAAACCTTTGGTCAGACAGAGAAGACATTCAGAAACATTTTGTCAAAACTGTCACTCCAGACTGATCAATTTGAAAAAAACAAAGCTCAAACAATTCACCTATGTCCCTTTGAGACATAGAAAACTCAGCAGCCCTGTGGTTCCATCTGATCAGTCACTTCAGATTAGTGACTGCTCTGTGTGTTCACAGTTTTGTGAACAAAGAAAAGGTGGCAAACCAGTAAAACGATCAGGAAGGCCAAAGTAAAAACAGTAGTGAAACAGAACAAGCACAGTCTGGCCCATATCTGTGTCTCTAACTTTCCCCCGTCAGTGGAGTAATTAAAGCTGACCTGCTCGGAACCGTGGGAATAACTCACGCCTTTGGGTGAGTGGAATGGCATGCAGAGTGATAGTGTGTCACTGTGTGAGCAAACTGTATGAATGGAAAGTCACATCTCTGTGAAAAGGAAGTTTAAAACTTCACTTGATTTTCTAATTGTGTATGTTTTATGATTAGTACTGCTTCAAACACTCGCATTCAACACAGTCTCTTTGAGGTGCATGCAACTTTTTATAGGCCATGTTTGGTCTTGTTTTGTTGAGAAATTTCTTCTCTATTCATTTCTATGCATTGTTGTATAACTGTAAGCACATTAAGAGAAAAAAACAACGAAAGTGTAAACCAAGTGATTTTTTTGTCTGGCTAAGCAGCTGTGCATTGGGTGGGGAATACCGCATGTGTGTGTGATATGCGAAAAGAGCGCGGCAGCAGTCTTGTGCGGTACTGGCACGTGCTAATCTTACAACCGTCTTACAACCGGCCAGCGTGCTGTGCGCCAGTCCGGCGGGCTGGGTCAAGATATCACATTCCTCTGCGCGTACGGGGAGTTTCCTCCCAACTAAAGGGAACGGAAAGAACAGCCGTGTCACCTGTATGTGTTCGATAAAGTCATACATCTTTTTCTTAGGTTTGATAATTGGGTACATGTAGTAAGTGCATTTTGGCTCTAGGGAGGTGAGATATGCAGAAGCAAATTTAGGTAATTTATGCCTGTTTTTATGTTTGTTTTGGTGCCCTTAAGTATACTTATATTTGTATTCAGGTGTTTTTTAAATCCCCTGTGCGATAAATTGGGCGGAGTGGTCAATGCCAGGGGCATGTCCTTAGATTATGTGCGCAAATGTATTGATATGTACTTAATTTTTTCTTTTTTTGTACTGTTGAAGTTTTGTATGTTTTGAAGCTGTTAAAGCCCTGGTATGGCTGTGCGTAGTCGGATGGGCTTTAAACAACAATAACAATTACAATAACATCTGGTGGTGAGTGTGTCCATTTTTGTCAATTCCTGCCAACTGCTTGGTGAAGCACAGGACACAGATATGAAGGGACCTCAGTGGGCAAGCACCATTCTCATCTGATGTAGAAGACCATGTAGACATTTGCATCGTACTGTATGGTACCATGGCTTGATGGACAAGGCGCACAAATCTGAGGTACTTTAGTTGGCTCTGCCCTGCTGGCTATTAATAGCGCGAATCTTTCCTCTTCCCTTCCACTCCCCACACCCTTTTCACCCGTCCCGCTGCTTGAGCACAAAGACGTGCTACAGAGATAAGACTTTGGTCGACCCTGCTGGCTAAAAATACCACTTGCAGGGATGCTGGCTCGCAACTAAAGGGTGTCAGGATGGCTGGGAAAATGCAGCCGTGTGGAAGGCGCCTTCAGGTTTGGTACCTCTGACTTCAGCCCTTTGAAATACACTTTGATTGTTTCTTATCTTCCTTGGACCTTATGCAGACTGGTTGGTTCTTTTGACAGAGCCCTGGACGTTAGATCTGATATCCTGAGTTCGGTCCCTGCCAGCAACATTAAACATTGGCCACTTTGCTGCCCATCTTAATGTTTCCATCATTGTGTTGGTGTCAGCTTAGTGTTTCATAGGTCCCTTCATATCTTTCCCCATTTCAAGACCTTGGTAAGAAGGTGTTTTGCACAGGCTCAGGGAGTCTCAATAATTGCCAATACATAGGTTTATGTGCAGGCTTAAGGCTTGTGGCTATGTGCATGTCTAGGCTTCTCATTATGGTAGCAGCGTTAGGCTTGGAGTTTATGATGCGGAGACTATGAGAACTATGATGAGGTTTGATGAGCCAAGGCTTAGGCTAGTACAGTGATTCTCTTGAGCAAGATTAATCCCTTGGACCTTGTGCCACCCTAAGGTTTGTCAAGGTTTGATGGACACAAGGCTTTGAGGTTTACATGAGTAGCAGGCCTCTTTTAGGCATTTTTGTGAGTTGTATGTGCAGCCTAACTGTGAGTTGTTCTCGTGCAGCTAGGCTTGTGAGGTTTATGTGCAGGCTTAAGGCTTGTGAGGTTTATGTGCAGGCCTAAGGCTTGTGAGGTTTATGTGCAGGCTTAAGGCTTGTGAGGTTTATGTGCAGGCTTAAGGCTTGTGAGGTTTATGTGCAGGCCTAAGGCTTGTGAGGTTTATGTGCAGGCCTAAGGCTTGTGAGGTTTATGTGCAGGCCTAAGGCTTGTGAGGTTTATGTGCAGGCCTAAGGCTTGTGAGGTTTATGTGCAGGCTTAAGGCTTGTGAGGTTTATGTGCAGGCTTAAGGCTTGTGAGGTTTATGTGCAGGCTTAAGGCTTGTGAGGTTTATGTGCAGGCCTAAGGCTTGTGAGGTTTATGTGCAGGCTTAAGGCTTGTGAGGTTTATGTGCAGGCTTAAGGCTTGTGAGGTTTATGTGCAGGCTTAAGGCTTGTGAGGTTTATGTGCAGGCCTAAGGCTTGTGAGGTTTATGTGCAGGCTTAAGGCTTGTGAGGTTTATGTGCAGGCTTAAGGCTTGTGAGGTTTATGTGCAGGCTTAAGGCTTGTGAGGTTTATGTGCAGGCTTAAGGCTTGTGAGGTTTATGTGCAGGCTTAAGGCTTGTGCTATGATCATGTTGGATCTTCTCCATCTCATGGCATCAGCGGCGTTAGTGCACATGGAATTCATACTGAGTGCGGAGACTTTACCTTGAGAAACTGAAAATGAAACTGCAGGCAGATTTGGATGGAGCACATATGGGGGTTGTACAAGTACAGTGAATCCCTCTTGAGCAAAATATTGAACTCCCGTGGACCTTGTCCTCACCATCTATTAGGTTTAAATCAAGGGTTGATGGACACAAGAAAGCATTTGCATGCCTGATATTCACATGAAAGTAAAGCAGTGCATGCCCTTCTTTTTTCTGCCCGATTTTTCTGTACTGCTCATGTGTCACAACTCATTAATGCTGAGTTTGGTTCTCCTGCACTTGTCTGATCCCATCAAAATGAAGTCACCCCATGAGATTGGTTCTTGAAGGACCACAGAATTTGGGATGATTTTTCACAGTGTCAGTGATGACAATGGTGATGATAGTAATATTGCTGTGGAGTTACATTTTGGATTTTTCCACTCATTTAAGGAGAGAGAGAGAGTGTGTGTGTGTGTGTGTGTGTGTGTTGTGTGTGTGATTGTGTGTGTGTGTATGTGTGTGTGAGAGATGGTGTATATGTGTGTGTGTATGTGTGTGTTTGCATGTGTGTTGTATGTTTGTGTTTTAAAGTTTAAAGTGTTTCCTGACACAGACGACTTGGATCATGAGGACTACTTCTCTGTTTTTTGTTTCAGTTCATCTTTCCTCTGCCTCGTGACGATGGCCACGAATTCATGTTGATGCAGTTTGATGGGAAGGACGTGCAGTTCACGCCACTGGCCATGTATCAGGTAAACACCGACCACATGGCTGATGCTTTGACTTTTCTGTCTTCTTGTGCCGTTAAGCATCAAGGGGGCACATAGCTGAAGTCCGAACTCTGGTCCTCATCTTTGGAGGTGATCATGTGGTAAAGTAAGGGATTTGCTGAATTGAGCGAAATACGGTGTGAGTTGACCAGTTGCCATGGTGTAGTGGTTAATGCAACAGGCTACCGACTGGTAGGTTATGGGTTCGAATCCCCATCAGTCCCTTCAAAAATCTTTTGTGGGATTTTTCGGCTCTAACCAGCTCCTACTCAGAGTTGGATGTGCTATTGGCTTATTGGGAAGACTGGGACCACACAGTCAAGTCTCATCCACTTCACAGATGCGTCATTGAGGGTTTTTCTCAAATCTTCTGACCAGCACAGCAGATGTCTGTATCTCTCAGGCCTGGTTGAGGCCAGGATTTATGCTAGTAAGTGCAGAGAACAGCCCTGTCACGTAGTTTCAATCCTAGATGGAACTCCATAGCATCATGATTATCATACTCATCGATATCATCATCATCACATTGTAAAAACTGTTCCAGTTCTGCGGCCATTAAGGTGGTGTAGAAAATGGGACGAAAAATAAGTGAGCTCATAGGTAAACTCCCTCAGTGCGATGATCCTTAAAAGAAATTTTTTTTGAATTAAAAAAAAAAAAAGAAATGTGGTGTGGGTTTATGTCACTAGGGCACTATGCTAGCCTTGAAGGCCGACTGGGGTCACCCTGAAATGCCCTGGCTAACAGGGCTGTGGTGAAGCTATGACAAGTTGGTAGTGGATTTCAACATGTTAAAAGAAACAAAGGAGATAATGATAAAAATAAACGTGGCTGATATACAACATAAATGTGCTGTTCATTTGCTATGTATCAGGTAAACACCAACTACATTATTGATATACAACATAAATGTGCTGTTCATTTGCTGTGTATCAGGTAAACACCAACTACATTATTGATATACAACATAAATGTGCAGTTCATTTGCTATGTATCAGGTAAACACCAACTACATTATTGATATACAACATAAATGTGCAGTTCATTTGCTATGTATCAGGTAAACACCAACTACATTATTGATATACAACATAAATGTGCAGTTCATTTGCTATGTATCAGGTAAACACCAACTACATTATTGATATACAACATTAATGTGCTGTTCATTTGCTATGTATCAGGTAAACACCAACTACATTATTGATATACAACATAAATGTGCTGTTCATTTGCTATGTATCAGGTAAACACCAACTACATTATTGATATACAACATAAATGTGCTGTTCATTTGCTATGTATCAGGTAAACACCAACTACATTATTGATATACAACATAAATGTGCAGTTCATTTGCTATGTATCAGGTAAACACCAACTACATTATTGATATACAACATAAATGTGCAGTTCATTTGCTATGTATCAGGTAAACACCAACTACATTATTGATATACAACATAAATGTGCAGTTCATTTGCTATGTATCAGGTAAACACCAACTACATTATTGATATACAACATAAATGTGCAGTTCATTTGCTGTGTATCAGGTAAACACCAACTACATTATTGATATACAACATAAATGTGCAGTTCATTTGCTATGTATCAGGTAAACACCAACTACATTATTGATATACAACATTAAATGTGCTGTTCATTTGCTATGTATCAGGTAAACACCAACTACATTATTGATATACAACATAAATGTGCAGTTCATTTGCTATGTATCAGGTAAACACCAACTACATTATTGATATACAACATAAATGTGCAGTTCATTTGCTATGTATCAGGTAAACACCAACTACATTATTGATATACAACATAAATGTGCAGTTCATTTGCTATGTATCAGGTAAACACCAACTACATTATTGATATACAACATTAATGTGCTGTTCATTTGCTATGTATCAGGTAAACACCAACTACATTATTGATATACAACATAAATGTGCAGTTCATTTGCTATGTATCAGGTAAACACCAACTACATTATTGATATACAACATAAATGTGCAGTTCATTTGCTATGTATCAGGTAAACACCAACTACATTATTGATATACAACATAAATGTGCTGTTCATTTGCTATGTATCAGGTAAACACCAACTACATTATTGATATACAACATAAATGTGCTGTTCATTTGCTGTGTATCAGGTAAACACCAACTACATTATTGATATACAACATAAATGTGCTGTTCATTTGCTATGTATCAGGTAAACACCAACTACATTATTGATATACAACATAAATGTGCTGTTCATTTGCTATGTATCAGGTAAACACCAACTACATTATTGATATACAACATAAATGTGCTGTTCATTTGCTGTGTATCAGGTAAACACCAACTACATTATTGATATACAACATTAAATGTGCTGTTCATTTGCTATGTATCAGGTAAACACCAACTACATTATTGATATACAACATAAATGTGCTGTTCATTTGCTATGTATCAGGTAAACACCAACTACATTATTGATATACAACATAAATGTGCTGTTCATTTGCTATGTATCAGGTAAACACCAACTACATTATTGATATACAACATAAATGTGCTGTTCATTTGCTGTGTATCAGGTAAACACCAACTACATTATTGATATACAACATAAATGTGCTGTTCATTTGCTATGTATCAGGTAAACACCAACTACATTATTGATATACAACATTAAATGTGCTGTTCATTTGCTGTGTATCAGGTAAACACCAACTACATTATTGATATACAACATTAAATGTGCTGTTCATTTGCTATGTATCAGGTAAACACCAACTACATTATTGATATACAACATTAAATGTGCTGTTCATTTGCTATGTATCAGGTAAACACCAACTACATTATTGATATACAACATAAATGTGCTGTTCATTTGCTATGTATCAGGTAAACACCAACTACATTATTGATATACAACATAAATGTGCATGTTCATTTGCTATGTATCAGGTAAACACCAACTACATTATTGATATACAACATAAATGTGCTGTTCATTTGCTATGTATCAGGTAAACACCAACTACATTATTGATATACAACATAAATGTGCTGTTCATTTGCTATGTATCAGGTAAACACCAACTACATTATTGATATACAACATTAAATGTGCTGTTCATTTGCTATGTATCAGGTAAACACCAACTACATTATTGATATACAACATAAATGTGCTGTTCATTTGCTATGTATCAGGTAAACACCAACTACATTATTGATATACAACATAAATGTGCTGTTCATTTGCTATGTATCAGGTAAACACCAACTACATTATTGATATACAACATAAATGTGCGTTCATTTGCTATGTATCAGGTAAACACCAACTACATTATTGATATACAACATAAATGTGCAGTTCATTTGCTATGTATCAGGTAAACACCAACTACATTATTGATATACAACATAAATGTGCAGTTCATTTGCTATGTATCAGGTAAACACCAACTACATTATTGATATACAACATAAATGTGCATGTTCATTTGCTATGTATCAGGTAAACACCAACTACATTATTGATATACAACATTAAATGTGCAGTTCATTTGCTATGTATCAGGTAAACACCAACTACATTATTGATATACAACATAAATGTGCTGTTCATTTGCTATGTATCAGGTAAACACCAACTACATTATTGATATACAACATAAATGTGCTGTTCATTTGCTATGTATCAGGTAAACACCAACTACATTATTGATATACAACATAAATGTGCAGTTCATTTGCTATGTATCAGGTAAACACCAACTACATTATTGATATACAACATTAAATGTGCTGTTCATTTGCTATGTATCAGGTAAACACCAACTACATTATTGATATACAACATAAATGTGCTGTTCATTTGCTATGTATCAGGTAAACACCAACTACATTATTGATATACAACATTAAATGTGCTGTTCATTTGCTATGTATCAGGTAAACACCAACTACATTATTGATATACAACATAAATGTGCTGTTCATTTGCTATGTATCAGGTAAACACCAACTACATTATTGATATACAACATTAAATGTGCTGTTCATTTGCTATGTATCAGGTAAACACCAACTACATTATTGATATACAACATAAATGTGCTGTTCATTTGCTATGTATCAGGTAAACACCAACTACATTATTGATATACAACATAAATGTGCTGTTCATTTGCTATGTATCAGGTAAACACCAACTACATTATTGATATACAACATAAATGTGCTGTTCATTTGCTATGTATCAGGTAAACACCAACTACATTATTGATATACAACATAAATGTGCTGTTCATTTGCTATGTATCAGGTAAACACCAACTACATTATTGATATACAACATAAACATGGCAGACCTTAACAGTCACTGCATCATTATATCAGACTTTGATGTTATGGTGTTTGCTTCATTGATTAAATGGAATGAAAAGAAATTTGGTGGCCATTTCATGCTGTGGTGATGTTATTTGTTGCTAAGTATCTCTTTTTGTGGTCATTTCTTGTATGATGTCATTTGTTCCTGATTATCTCCTTTTGTGTCCATTTCTTGTGTGGTGATGTCATTTGTTCCTGATTATCTCCTTTTGTGTCCATTTCATGTGTAGTGATGTCATTTGTTTCTGATTATCTCCTTTTGTGGCCTATTTCATGTGTGGTGATTTCTTTTGTTCGTAATTATTTCCTTTTGTGGTCATTTCATGTGTGGTGATGTCATTTGTTCGTAATCATCTCCTTTTGTGGTCATTTCATGTGTGGTGATGTCATTTGTTGCTGATTATCTCCTTTTGTGGTCATTTCATGTGTGGTGATTTCTTTTGTTCCTAATTATCTCCTTTTGTGGTCATTTCATGTGTGGTGATGTCATTTGTTCGTGAATTATGTCCTTTTGTGGTCATTTCTTGTGTGTGATGTCATTTGTTCATATTATCTCCTTTTGTGGTCATTTCATGTATGGTGATGTCATTTGTTCGTAATTATCTCCTTTTGTGGCCATTTCATGTTGTGATGCATGTCTGATTATTCCTTTGTGCCATTTCTTGGTATGTCATTGTCCTGATTATCTCCTTTTGTGGCCATTTCATGTGTGGTGATGTCATTTGTTCCTGATTATCTCCTTTTGTGGCCATTTCATGTGTGGTGATGTCATTTTTCCTGATTATCTCCTTTTGTGGCCATTTCATGTGTGGTGATGTCATTTGTTCCTGATTATCTCCTTTTGTGGCCATTTCTGTGTAGTGATATCATTTGTTCTAATTATCCCCTTTGTGGCTCATTTCTTTGTGTGTGATGTCATTTGTTCCTGATTATCTCTTTTGTGGCATTTCATGTGTGGTGATTCATTTGTTCCTAATTATTCCATTTGTGGTCATTTCATGTGTGGTGATTTTCATGTGTTCTAATTATCTCCGTTTGTGGTCATTTCATATGTTTGTGGTATTTCATTTTGGGGTATTGTTCTAATTATCTCCATTTGTGACATTCATGGTGGTGATTTCTTGCGTTCTAATTGTTCCTTTTGTGGCCATTCATGCTGTGGTGATTTCTTTGTTGCTATTATCTCCTTTTGTGACCATGTCATGTCATGCTGATGTTCATGTGTATCTAATTATCTCCTTTGTGGCCATCTCATGCTGTGGTGATGGTCATTTGTTGCCAACTGATTGATTCAGATCCTGAGGGAGAATGCCCCGTCCTGCCTGACACTGATACACTACACAGAGTTGATGGACAGCAAGGGTGAGTCCTTTGTCCTGCTTGTGTGTCTGTCACAGACTGACTTCATGTTGTAGTTACCATTTGACGGGCTGTGTTAGTCCTATGTTCCATTTATCATTGTCTGGCTTTGTTAATCCTTTAGACCCAGTATCTAAAGAAAGAACAAGTTGAGGCAGCCGAGATGTGGTTTCTAAGAAGAATGTTGAGAGTTCCATGGACAGCAAAGAAAACAAACAGACAGTCTTGATGGAGGCAGACACAAGTTGATCACTCACAAGGAAGATTAGGAAAAGACAGGCAACATTTATAGGCCATTTTATGAGGAAGGGGGATTTGGAGCACTTGGTCACAATGGAAAGCTGGAGGGAAAGAGAGCACCGTGGATGATGCTGGACGGACTTGCAGAGTAGCTGGGGATGAGGGGGTGGGAGAGATGCTAGGGGCAACGAGAGATAGAGACAGATGGAAGTCCATGGTCGCCAACGCCATGCGGCAGGGCACCGTGATTGATGATCTAAAAAAAAACGCCACAGGAATGACACAGTAGCTAAGTAAGCATACTTATAGGTGTTGGTCAGTAACAGACACAAAGTAAAGCATGTAACTGTATAAGTATAGTTTTGTGTCTTGATCAAATAAGAACTCTAGAAAAGATTTCTGAGACAGAATCAACAAATCTTTGTTTCAGAAATGATCTCTTTTAAGTACAACCCTAATGAACTATTTGGTGATGTAGGATGTAGTGTAGAGTGGTAATGCATGGGTCTTCTTTGGCAGTCATTTATAAATATGAAATATTGTCTTATCTTAACAAATTGATAGTTTCAGACATTAGAATTAACATATTGGATTTGCAGTGTTAGACTTACGGCTTTACTCAGTAAACCACAGAGGTAGTGTCATATTCTCTCCAGAGTCTGTCTAGTATCTTCTCCCTGGGTCTACCCGGTGCTCTCTTTCCCTCCAGCTTTCCCGTTGTGACCAGATGTTCCAATTCCCCTTTCCTCATAAATGCTTTAAATGTTGCCTGTCTTTTACTTATCTTTCTTATGATGATTCTTGTATCTGCCTCCATCAAGACTGTCTCGTTTGTTTTCTTTGCTGTCCATGGAACTCTCAACATCCTTCTAGAAACCACATCTCGGCTGCCTCAATCTTGTTCTGGCTTTGCTTGTTGACTGTCCACGCCTCGCACAACCCTATAGTATAGCTGAGATACAAAAAGGTTCAGAGTGTTGTTTGGTGCGGCTTACCTTATGTTGTGTGTTGCAGGCATTGTTCTGATGTCTGGACAGTTTGATGACAAAGTCTTGGTAAGTCATTTAACCCTTAGACTCCCGACCCTATCCATCAGTTGCAAAAACTTAACCCTTTGACTTCTCACCTATCCACCAGCTTCAGCTGCAGGAAGCTGGTGGATGGTTGAGAGAGTTAGAGGGTTAAGTTTTTGCTTTGCTAACATGGTTTGCAATTCAGGATGTTGGTGGACAGGGTTTAGGAGTCAAAGACTTAAGTGAAAGGTTTTGTGTGTGAAGGCTTTTGTGGGGTTAGTTTGTTGATAAAAATCAGTTAATTTGAAAAGAGGTGAAAAGTAAAGATGTACTGAAAGTTGGGATGGTGCAGCATTTGATCAGCGAATTGTTCATCAACAGAAAGAAGGCAGCAGTCAGAGAAAGGGTGGAAGGGTTATTAAATTATAAATTGTTTTTGTATCTTGCTATTTTCCACACTCAGTTGGACCCACTGCACATTACACATGATCAGACTTTTTAGCAGAGTATGGGCAACTCAAGCTGTTAGGCGAGCTGATCGCACTCCACTACATTTTCAGTCTGCGTGTTCAGTGGGTATGTGTGCTGGTTGTTTTCCTGTTTCCATAAACCAGCTACTGACATGACTTCACCTTTCACTCATCAGCATCTTTGAGTTCAGTGATAGCTGCTGCAGACAGATGCCATGACAACTCTCTTCCATTCGCTTCGGTCTTGACTTATGGAAAAATGAAAACACCTTTAGAGCCCAGCTGACTGCGTAGAGCCATATCAGGGATATAACAGTTTAAAACATACAAAACTTCAACAGGAAAAAAAAGAAAAGAAAATTAAGTAGGCTACTTGTATCAATGCATTCGCACACATAATCTAAGTACGTGCCCCTGGCGTTGACCATTCTGTCCAGTTTATCGCACAGGGGATTTAAAAAACACACTTGAATACAAATTTAAGCATACCTAAGGACACCAAAACATATACAAAAACAGGCATGAATTACCTAAAATTGCTTCTGCATATCTCACCTCCCTAGAGCCAAAAATGCACTAATACATGTACCCTATTATCAATCCTGAGAAAAAGCATGTAAGACTATAAGCATTTCTCACCTCCCTAGAGCCAAAAATGCACTAATACATGTACCCAATTATCAATCCTAAGAGAAAGTATGCAAGGCTTTATAGAACATATGATGATGATGATGATGATGGTAGTCCTTCGTTGCCGAAGATGACGATGAAATCCTGCACCTCATCTGTGGACGCGCATGTGGCTGTGCAATCCGATCTTGGATGTACAATGTCTGTTGCAGTGGGGACACTGGAATGTCGTGGTTGGGGTGGTTGGATTATGTCTCCTCTCTCTTCTGATAGTCAGCTTCTCCCTGTAGTTGATATCGCTGTTTCTGCTGGCAAGATGGACGGCCCTGCGCCAGGCGTTCCTTTCGGTGGCAGTTCTTTCGAGTTCTTTGGGGGTAACCTGTGCAAACTGGAGGTTTGCCTTTATCGTGTCCTTGAAACGCTTTTTTGGCCTCCCGAGATTTCTTTTGCCACTTGTGAGTTCGCCGTACAGCAGTTGTTTGGGCATTCGGTGGTCTTCCATGCGGATGACATGGCCGACCCATCTCAGTTGGGCTTTGACAAGCAGGCTTTCTATGCTTTGTGAGCTTGATCGGTTGAGGACCTCAATGTTGGTGATGCGGTCTTGCCACCAGATGCCAAGTATGCTGCGGAGAGCCCTTTAGTGGAACTGCTCTAATGCACTTAATACATGTACCCAATTATCAATCCTAAGAGAAAGTATGTAAGGCTTTATAGAACATATACAATGCACTTAATACATGTACCCAATTATCAATCCTAAGAGAAAGTATGTAAGGCTTTATAGAACATATACAATGCACTTAATACATGTACCCAATTATCAATCCTAAGAGAAAGTATGTAAGGCTTTATAGAACATATACAATGCACTTAATACATGTACCCAATTATCAGTCCTAAGAGAAAGTATGTAAGGTTTTATAGAACATGTACAATGCACTTAATACATACACCCAATTATCAATCCTAAGAGAAAGTATGCAAGGCTTTATAGAACACGTACAGGTGAATGGACCAGCAAGGCAGAAATTGACAGGAAGAAATGACAGAAAGCAAAGCAACAAGGCAGAAAGAAAGGCAGTGACAGAAAAGAGGAAATTTCTAGCACAGAATTTCGAGAAGGAGGGGACACTATTCTGAAAGTGCCCTCGGCATCCCCACAGGGGAATGAAAGCACCAACATGCACACTCACAGATGATGCAGCTGTACAACAACATAGACAAATATGGTCAGCTTGCCTAACAGCTTGAGTTCTTTGTGCTCCACTGAACGTCAGATAACATGTTATGTGCAGTAGGTCTAAATGAGCTTGGAGAATAGCACTAGAAAAATGATTTATTATAGTAAGAAAAGATGACCAACAGAAACATGTGTAACTTTTTGCTGTTACATTTAGATGTGTGTAGTTTTGCAGTTTTTGTTTGATTAAGAAAGAATTCCAAATTGAGTTTAGCAAATGTTAGTTGTTTAAAGCAGAGATGAAATATATTGGAGATTTCAGATCAACCAACAGATTGTTTCATACAACCAGTTTACATTGATTCTTTTCAGTGTACAATTGTTTTCTGTTCAATTCTTGTTCTGGGAAATAAAGTATGATAATGATATAAAGATGTGTAACTCACAGTATGCAATAATCCACATACACTTTATAATTGTTCAGAAACGAGAGGAGGCGGTGATGCTTGTGCAAATGATGACCATCTACTTTGGCAAGAACTCTCCTCGCTTTGACCGCGTGAAGACCTTCAATCACGATCCTCAGCAGTTTGACTACAATCAGCTGATCGAGGATTTCAAGGGACTGTATCTGGACAAACCAACTACAGCCAGCTCATCGACAACTGAGGAAAGCAAGTGATGAGAGAAACAGAGTGTTTACATGATTGAAAGAAAGGAAATCTTGTGGAGCGTAGGAGAAAAGTGTGTGTGGAAGAATGTTGAAGGCCCAGTACAAATCATAAAAACATAACAAGTAGAATGAAATACACATGTTTAATGCACAAAACAAGACAGGTGCAAATTTTTGGCTAACTGGTGTTTGGCCACCTATCACCTATCACCTGTTGGCATCATTACTCATGATGGTAGCTGCCGCAGTTGCTGTCTTGACTGTCGTTCCTCTGTTTGTCCGCTTCTTGAAGGTTCTCATTGCTTTCCTAGCAGACATCCCGGTTATCTTCACAGTGCTGTCTGTGTATGCCGCTTTTGGTTTTTCTCTTAATCTCCTCCTGGAGGGGATTGCCAGCTTGTCATGATATATCAGGAGGCTTGAGGTCCCGATGATCCCTTGAGCTATACCGATAGAGGCTACTGGTTGGAAAGCCTTGTTTCTTCACTACTCATAGTCATGATAACCAAGGAAGTTAACTGGTTACTTTACTTGACTGTTCACTTGACAGGATAATGATGAGCTTGGTTCTTAACTGTGTCTTTTTACTGAAACTTGGATGTTTATTTTAACGTGGTGTTAGCCCTGATATGACTCTGGTTGTTGGCTGGGCTTATAAGCAGTATGAACCTGAACCTGAATCCCCTCCATCTTTGGCCCTTGGTTTGGCTTTGGAGTACTGTTTTCATCAGGTGTTTGAAAAGCATGCACAAAACTTTGGGGAGGGGCGGTAAACAGCAAGCTTTCTCTGTTATTTCCTTGAGCAGATGTCTGTCATTTTCTCCTGCTCATTGAGACATCAGGAAAAGGTTGCTGTTTTTTCCCCCAAGTTTTATGTATTTGTTCCTTGTTGTCTTGTGTTCGCCTGTTGGCTGAAAGTTTGTGCCCATCTTGTTTTGTGTATGAACCCTTTGACTCCTGCACTCTGTCCTACTGGATCCTGCAGAAGCCGGTGGATAGGGTGAGGGAGTCAAGGGGTTAAGTTTTTGCAGTTGGTGGATAAAGTGCAGGAGTCGAAGGGTTATACACACGTTTTCATTCTGTTTTTGTGTGTTTCTGGTTTTTGTTTCCTTGAAGTCACTTTGATTCAGACCCAGACGGAGTTTTATCATCAAGTGTCCATGCCTGTGTCTTTCTGTCCTGTAGCACTAGGAGTGAATAGAATTGAAAGATCCGTCAGTTTGGTTCAGGATTTGTTTCACAAGACAACAGGTGTGCACATAATGATGATAATAATGAAGATCTATATAGCATAGCGCAACATCCTGTAGCTCCTTAACACTTTGCTGTTTACGGAAAATGCCATACCTAAAGATGTAAGTCAACAATAAATCACGTAAGCATTGTTGACGTCAATCATCAACAATAAATGACGTAAGCATTGTTGACGTAAATCATCAACAATAAATGACGTAAGCATTGTTGACGTAAATCAACAATAAATGACGTAAGCATTGTTGACGTAAATCATCAACAATAAATGACGTAAGCATTGTTGGCGTAAATCATCAACAATAAATGACGTAAGCATTGTTGACGTAAATCATCAACAATAAATGACGTAAGCATTGTTGACGTAAATCAACAATAAATGATGTAAGCATTGTTGACATAAATCATCAACAATAAATGACGTAAGCATTGTTGACGTAAGTCATCAACAATAAATGATGTAAGCATTGTTGACGTAAGTCATCAACAATAAATGATGTAAGCATTGTTGACGTAAGTCATCAACAATAAATGACGTAAGCATTGTTGACGTAAGTCATCAACAATAAATGACGTAAGCATTGTTGACGTAAGTCATCAACAATAAATGATGTAAGCATTGTTGACGTAAGTCATCAACAATAAATGATGTAAGCATTGTTGACGTAAATCATCAACAATAAATGACGTAAGCATTGTTGACGTAAATCATCAACAATAAATGATGTAAGCATTGTTGACGTAAGTCATCAACAATAAATGATGTAAGCATTGTTGACGTAAATCATCAACAATAAATGACGTAAGCATTGTTGACGTAAGTCATCAACAATAAATGACGTAAGCATTGTTGACGTAAGTCATCAACAATAAATGACGTAAGCATTGTTGACGTAAGTCATCAACAATAAATGATGTAAGCATTGTTGACGTAAATCATCAACAATAAATGACGTAAGCATTGTTGACGTAAATCATCAACAATAAATGATGTAAGCATTGTTGACGTAAGTCATCAACAATAAATGATGTAAGCATTGTTGACGTAAATCATCAACAATAAATGATGTAAGCATTGTTGACGTAAATCATCAACAATAAATGATGTAAGCATTGTTGACGTAAGTCATCAACAATAAATGACGTAAGCATTGTTGACGTAAGTCATCAACAATAAATGATGTAAGCATTGTTGACGTAAATCATCAACAATAAATGATGTAAGCATTGTTGACGTAAATCATCAACAATAAATGATGTAAGCATTGTTGACGTAAGTCATCAACAATAAATGATGTAAGCATTGTTGACATAAATCATCAACAATAAATGACGTAAGCATTGTTGACGTAAATCATCAACAATAAATGATGTAAGCATTGTTGACGTAAGTCATCAACAATAAATGATGTAAGCATTGTTGACGTAAGTCATCAACAATAAATGATGTAAGCATTGTTGACGTAAATCATTAACAATAAATGACGTAAGCATTGTTGACGTAAATCATCAACAATAAATGATGTAAGCATTGTTGACGTAAGTCATCAACAATAAATGATGTAAGCATTGTTGACGTAAATCAAGCAGATAAAACAACATGTATGACATGAGAACATTCTTCCTTATGAACGTCTACACCAACACACAGATACACAGGTGCATATATACGTGCACATGAACAGACAAGCACCTACACACAGTGTGTGTGTGTGCGTGTCTGTGTGTGTTAGTGATGGTTTTACTGGTAAGATTATTACCATTGTTTGTGTGTGTGATGTTTGTGAGAAAATAAAAGAGATTGGAAACGTAGGAGGTGGTGTGTATCTGTGTGTTGCATATGTGAATCTATGTGAGTGTGTGTTGCATATGTGAATCTGTGTGTTGCATATGTGAATCTATGTGAGTATGTGTTGCATATGTGAGTCTATGTGAGTATGTTGCATATGTGAATCTATGTGTGTTGCATATGTGAATCTATGTGAGTGTGTGTTGCATATGCGAGTCTATGTGTGTGTTGCATATGTGAATCTATGTGAGTGTGTGTTGCATATGCGAGTCTATGTGAGTGTGTGTTGCATATGTGAATGTGTGTTGCATATGTGAATCTATGTGAGTGTGTGTCGCATATGTGAATCGAAGTTACTGTGTGTGTGCATGCATTTGTCTGTGTGTGTGTGTGTGTGTTTTCGCCAATTGAATAGATGTGTATATGTATCTGTGTGCATGAGCATGCGTGTTTGTGTTGCAGATGTGAATGGATATATGTGTCAGTGTGTATCCACGTAGATATGTACATGCATGTAGGCCTATGTGGTTACCACCACCATTCTGAACAACTGATGACCTCTCTGACAACTGTGAAATGATACCACCAGTTCTGTGGTATCTGATACCACCAGCTCTGGTGACATCATTTCAGTCGTCAGAGAGGTCATCAGCTGTTCAGAAACTGAGAAAGGTCAATGGTCAGTCAGGAACAGTCTGTCTTTTGCAACTCCACCTGTACTCTGTCCCCAACAGTCTATTTATATGACATCCTCACAACGCGCTTCTCCAACATGATGCCATGCCAGCATTCATTCCATTACAGCTTGCTGTCAAAGTCTGTAAGCAGGTACACAGTATTGTTGTGAGACAAGATCTTGCACCTCAGCCCAGTCATACAGATATAATGAAATATAATTTCTCTCGCTCTGTCTGTCTCTGTCTCTCTGTTTACAAACATACTGGTTTCTCTCGGACGATTGTATACACGCTCTTTTGCACACATATATGGGCGTTTCCTGTTTACTGTTGTTGCTGTTGACTCTATACCGTCTGAATGTTCTATACTCATATTAAATACATATCCATATGTATATATCTATATCTAGGTAGGCCTGTCTTCATAGTCTCTCTCTTTCTCTCTCTTCCTGTCTTTCTGTCTGTGTCTTTATACACACACACATACATCTCTAGATCTCTCTCTCTATATACACACATATATATATATATATATATATATATATATATATACACGTGTGTATGTGTGTGTGTGTCTGTCTGTCTGTGAAACTGCATGTAAAACGAGAAACATTCATGGAATTTTCTGTGTGGCATTAACCTAGTTTTATTCAGGGTTGCCCATATTCGTTCGTGCTTCTTACGGACATTAAATTAGTCTCTGTGTCAAGTATTTATAAATCATGACACGTCTTCACATTTGTAGCTGATATATGCAACGAAAACGTCCCTTTAGGTCTTGCTGACCGAAATGTTGGACCAAAAATATTCATTTGTATCTCTTTAGTGATACATTTATGTATATGTGTATGTATATATATATATGTGTGTGTATATGTATATATATATACATATGTGTGTATAAATATATAAATATGTACAGACACATTTATGTATATGCATATTATATATATATGTGTGTGTGTATATATAAATACATAAATAAATCGATCAATCAATAGATAGGTAGGTAGATAGACGCACACATGTATGCCTCTAATATTTTTTCCTCCCTCAGTCTCTAAGTGGAATTACGCATGAAAGCCTAAGTGTATAAAAGTGCACTGTCTCTGTTTGTTTATTTCTCTCCCCTCCCTTCAGTTATTAAAGTTCTTTTAGTGTCATCATCTCCACGTTGCTGAACCAGCCTCCCAATAAGAACAGTGGTAAAAAAAATCGCTCCGTTTTCCGTGAAAACTGATGTATGAAACTTCAAGAGCGCTTGGTTGCTTTCGTAATTAGCACTTCTTCATGTAGGCTACAGGCCTACTTATGCAGCCGACAACCAATGAGAGTATGATGCTGGCAATAACTATAACTGGAAACAGGATGAGAAGATGAAAGAGCCATCAGTCACGACTCTGACCCGAGGCCTTGCCCACAGACAACATGGAGGCTGGGCTACTCACGGTTGTAGGGATCATCCTCAGTGTTGTCGATGCACGGAGCAAAGAGGAAGTGGACGCCAGGGCACGCAAGAGGAACTGTGGGATGATGAAGTGGTGATAACGGAAGTGACGGTGTTCTCAGTAAACCGTAGTAATTACCCCTTGCCCTCGGCGCACTGAGTACTATTTCGTGACGTCAAGTGGTTTTCGCTTTTGTGTGTGTGTGTGTGTGTGTGTGTGTGTGTGTGTTTGCATTAGGGGAACTGTCGTTCAGTTGAATCAACTAAACTTTGATAGGGAATGGAAGGCATGGTATCCTGAGAAGAATATGACTATTAATTCTAAATGCAGGGCAACCTCCCCCCCCCCCCCCCCCCCCCCCCCCCCGCAAAAAAACCCACAAAAAAACCCAGCTGTTATCGCTACCATGTATACATTAAATTCTGTGGTTGTTATGACGACAAATAATAATTATTGTGGCATGTCTGATTTACGGCTTTATTACTGGTCCAGTAACCCACCAAATATGCTCTCTATAATTTTCCATTGCTTTTATTCTTTCTCCCCATTTATAGCCGTGTGCGTGTGCGTGTGTGTGTGTGCGTGTGTGTGCGTGCGTGAGTGCGTGCGTGTGCGTGCGTGCGTGCGTGTGTGTCTGTTTTAGCGCTTAGATTTGATTTTATCAAGATTTTGCGCTATATAAATAAAATATTGTATTGTATTGTAAGTAGTGGAGGCGTTGTATTAGTCAGCCATGTACCAGCTGACTCCATTTTTGACGGCAGTCGGCAAGAACCCGGATGCAGCAAAGTTTTTCTGTCTGGTGCATTCATCAAACTGGTGTTATAAACCCGTCTCTTTCATTATCTGCTCTTTCTTCTCTTTCCTTGGAGGATAGTCTTGCTCTAACCATTTCACTCCCGCACCCTATCCACCAGATGCAAAAACCTAACCCTTTCACTCCCGCTCTCTATCCACTAACTACAACAACTTAACCCTTCGACTCCCTCAATCTGACCACCAGTTTCCTGCAGGAAGCTGCAATATAATAGCTGGTGGATAGGGTGAGGGAGTCAAAAGGTTAAGATTTTGCTTTGCTGTCATGCTGAAAATGCGGGATGCTGGTGGATAGGATGAGGGAGTCGAAGGGTTAACAACCAATCGCTTTGGCCCAATGGCTAAGTTGTTAGAGAACCAGGCTGATAAGGCAGGGTTCTGGGTTCAATTTTAGGCCCAAGGAGTCTACCAGATAATTGCTGGCAGAGTTGAATGGAGCGCATATGGAATTGTTCGAGTTCTATGAATCCCTAATGAACAAACAGAAGGTCCAAACTTTTCAACTAATTAGGCAGAGACAACCCTAACGCTTAAGGCCCTCGAATACAAGGTATGCATCTTCGTGAAGTTGTTATCTTGTTTCAAAATATATATATACATATAATTTATTCGGATAAACAATCGATATACTTTAGTTTTGTGTGTGTTTGTTAGTTTTGTGTGTGTGTGTGTATGCGTGTGTGTGTATGTGTGTGTGTGTGTGTTGTGTGTGTGTGGTGTGTGTGTGTGTGTGTGTGTGTGTGTGTGTTGTCTCTGTCTCTGTCTGTCTATCTGTCTGTCTGTCTCTCCTCTCTCTTTCTCTCTCTCTCTCTCTCTCTCTCTCTCTCTCTCTCTCTCTCTCTCTTGTGTTGGTGTGTGCTTAATGTGAGTTTGGAACTTGTCTAGAAAGGAAAAAAAAAACCATGTCAGACAATTCCATATACGCTCCACCCAAATCTGCCAGCAATTATCTGGCACACTCCCTCAGCCTGTGCAAAACCCTACGTGCTGGCAAAGTCTTGAAATGGGCGGAGGTGGAGAACGGAGCAGGGACATATGAAAGACTAAGCTGACACCACCCACAATGATGGAGCGATAAAGAAGGGCAGTAACCAGCCTTGGTTTGAGTTACATTTCGCTCCCCTCTTTCTTTCTTTGTTGCCTCCTCCCATCTGTTACCAATGACGGTTTTGAGAATCCTTGTGCTCCCCCTGCTCCTTTCCCTTCCCCGTTCCTCTTTGCTAAAGCCGGATAATTTTCACCACCACCACCACCATCACCACCACCACCAGCTTCACCCAGTTCTTCCACCACCCTTACCCCGTCATCTCTGTAGGCCTTCACATCCCATACCCCCTCTCAAATCCAATAAATCCATGGACATTTTTCATGACTCGGGCAGCTCGCTGAGTGATTACTCCTTGTGGTCAGCATGGACGTTTTTATGAAACAACATCTATCAGTGTCTCTGGGGTCACTGCCTACATCTGATGTGGTCGGGTCGTGGTCATGGGTCTATCATCAGCTAATTAATCCTTTGACTGCCGTACCCTATCCACCAGCATCCTGCATTGTCAATCATGCTAGCAAAGGAAAAACAACCATTTGACTCTCTCACCGTATCCACCAGCATCCTGCATTATCAACCATGCTAGCAAAGCATAAGTTTAACCCTTTGACTCTCTCACCTTATCCACCAATATCTTGCATTGTCAACCATGTTAGCAAAGGAAAAATCAACCCTTTGACTCTCTCACCTTATCCACCAATATCCTGCATTATCAACCATGCTAGCAAAGCATAAGTTTAACCCTTTGACTCTCTCACCTTATCCACCAATATCTTGCATTGTCAACCATGTTAGCAAAGGAAAAACAACCATTTGACTCTGTCACCTTATCCACCAATATCCTGCATTATCAACCATGCTAGCAAAGCATAAGTTTAACCCTTTGATTCTCTCACCTTATCCACCAATATCCTGCATTGTCAACCATGCTAGCAAAGGAAAAACAACCATTTGACTCTCTCACCTTATCCACCAATATCCTGCATCATCAACCATGCTAGCAAAGCATAAGTTTAACTCTTTGACTCTCTCACCTTATCCACCAATATCTTGCATTGTCAACCATGTTAGCAAAGGAAAAACAACCATTTGACTCTCTCACCTTATCCACCAATATCCTGCATTATCAACCATACTAGCAAAGCATAAGTTTAACCCTTTGATTCTCTCACCTTATCCACCAATATCCTGCATGGTCAAACATGTTAGCAAAGGAAAAACAACCATTTGACTCTCTCACCTTATCCAACAGCTTCCGTCATTGTCAACTATGCTCTATGCTATCAAAGCAAAAACAACCATTTGACTCCCGCACCCTATCCACCAGCATCCTGCATGGTCAACCATGCTATCAAAGCAAAAACAACCCTTTGACTCCCGCACCCTATCCACCAGCATCCTGCATGGTCAACCATGCTATCAAAGCAAAAACAACCCTTTGACTCCCGCACCCTATCCACCAGCATCATGCATGGTCAACCATGCTATCAAAGCAAAAACAACCCTTTGACTCCCGCACCCTATCCACCAACATCATGCATGGTCAACCATGCTATCAAAGCAAAAACAACCATTTGACTCCTGCACCCTATCCACCAGCATCCTGCATAGTCAACCATGCTATCAAAGCAAAAACAACCATTTGACTCCTGCACCCTATCCACCAGCATCCTGCATAGTCAACCATGCTATCAACGCAAAAACAACCATTTGACTCCTGCACCCTATCCACCAGCATCCTGCATAGTCAACCATGCTAGCAAAGCAACAAATATTTACCCTTTGACTCCCTCACTTTATTCACCAGTTCCTGCAGGAAGCTGGTGGATAGGGTGGGTGGGGGAGTCAATAGGTTAAGTTTTTGCATTTGGTGGATAGGGTGCGGGAGTCAAAGGGTTAAACCTCTTACTCAGCCGGGCTGGTTGGTTCTTTTGATAGAACCGTGGACTCCAGATCTGACGTCTCAAGTTCAATCCCAACCACTAACATAAAATCTGTCCTGTTGGTTGCCCACTGTAAGGCTTAACCCTTAGACTCCCGCCTCCCATCCGCCAATTGCAAAAACTTAACCCTTTGCCTCCCTCACCCTATCCACCAGCTTTGACTCCCTCACCTTATCCACCAGCTTTGACTCCCTCACCCTATCCACCAGCTTTGACTCCCTCACCCTATCCACCAGCTTCCTCCAGGAAGCTGGTGTATAGGTGAGGGAATCAATGGTCAAGTTTTTGTTTTGTTAGTATGGCTGGCAATGCAGGATGCTGGTGGACAGGATGAGGGAGTCAAAGGGTTAAACCAGTCTGCTGTATCAGTTGTCTGTCCCCAACCCCACCCCCACCCCCACCACTGTTCTAGACCTTGCCAGTGTTTATGTCTTGCACAGGACTAATGAGTCTGCAAATGTTAGCTGGAAGGTTTGGATTGAACGCATATGGAATTGTCCCAGTGCGATAAATCCATCTTGAACAAAGTCCCATTACTCAAATAACCAGTTATTACCCTCATCCTGTCTACCAGCTTCCTGCATTTATTAGCCATGATAGCAAAACCAACCAACCAACCAAGCAATTAATGAAACAAACAAACAAACAAAAAGAAATTTAATGCTTTCATTTCTTCATTCTAACCACCAGTTTCCGGGAGGAAATTGGTGGATAGGATGAGGGAGTGAAAGGGTTAAATTTATACAGCTGGTCGATATGGTGAGGGAAGTCAAAGAGTTAATCTTTATACACTGCTTTGCTCCATCCAACACACTTTCTTGCCGCCTGTATTGCGGAAGTTGTGTATTGTCAATGACTAAACGTCCACAGACAGAGTGAGGCTGTAGGTGGCTGCATCTGAATAAGCTTCATCATCATCATCATCATCATCAGGTGCCTTGCCGCATGGCGATGGCGATCATGGACTTCCATCTGTCTCTATCTCTTGTTGCCCCAAGCATCTCCTCCACCCTCCTCGTCTTCAGTCACTCCGCAAGTCCGTCTAGCATTTTCTCCCTGGGTCTACCTGGTGCTCTCTTTCCCTCCAGCTTTCCCGTTGTGACCAGGTGCTCCAAATCTCCCTTCCTCATAAAATGGCTGATAAAGCTTCATCATGGATGTAAAAAATCGGTCGAAAAGTTATCAATCTTTTTACTCCTTAACTCCCGCACCCTGTCTACCAGCATCCTGCATTGCAACCATGCCAGCAATGCAAAAACCTAACCCTTTGACTCCCTCACCCTATCCTCCAGCTTCTCACCCTTTGACTCCCTCAACCTATCTACCAGCTTCCTACAGGAAGCTCATGGATAGGGTGAGGGAGTCAAAGTGTTAAGTTTTTGCAGTTGGTGGATAGGGTGCGGGAGTCAAAGTGTTAAGTTTTTGCAGTTGGTGGATAAGGTGCGGGAGTCAAAGTGTTAAGTTTTTGCAGTTGGTGGATAGGGTGCGGGATTCAAAGTGTTAAGTTTTTGCATTTGATGAATAGGGTGGGGAGTCAAAGTGTTAAGTTTTTGCAGTTGGTGGATAGGGTGCGGGAGTCAAAGTGTTAAGTTTTTGCAGTTGGTGGATAGGGTGAGGGAGTCAAAGTGTTAAACTTTGTGATCTTTCTCAGACGCGTGTATGCACGTTCTTTTGCCCACACTGTCTGCAGGCTGTATGTTGCTGCACAGTCTGCATACTACGTCTTTTGTACGTGTCCATGCCCGGTGTTTTCATCTTTCCATAAGCCACCGGATACGACATGACTTACAGCATCTCAAAAGTAGGCCTACATATGATTTAATGGCTACTTGGCTGAACCTGTCTCTCAGCGAAAAAAAAAGCTACTTACTGCGTAGCTTTCATCGGCGATCCGGCCGACTTATTCAGCGCAACTGCTGGGTTGAGAACTGGCTTCAGTGCGCACCGCCGTGAGCGAACTCACGACAGTGCGACTGAATAAGTGAGGAGTACACTGATGGCAGGTTGTGTCGGCCCCGGTCACGGTTGAGGGTGGGGGTTCCTTGCGGCGATGTAAACTGCCTCCTTTACTCCCCTCTGGAACCATCTTGCTTCTTTGTCGAGAACTTGCACACTGTCCTTTTCAATATATTATTATTATTTTTTTTTATTTGACTTGGTAAATGCGTATACACACGAGGGAAAACCAGGCACTGACAAGCTTGCACACACGTTTTCAGTTTCAGTTTCTCAAGATGACGTCTCCGCGCTCGGAACAAATTCCATATGCACTAACATCACAGGTGCAATATGTATGGTGATCGAGGCACAAGCCTTAAGCCTGCACATAAACCCATGAGCTGGCCAGGTCCTGAGGCCATACCTAGACTATGTTTTACCTAATCTATATTTTGTACTGGTATTTTATCCGCCTACCGGTGGAATAATCTTGGTTACACACGTTGAACTGGGGGATTGGAGAAAATATCCACCCTTTGCCAACCAGACCGTGGAAGCTCCAAGACAGGATCAAATCCAGACCTTCCAACTGCAAGTCCTGTGTCTGACCCACTAAATTATCACGCCCGCCTAAATCGGTGAAAATGACTGAAGTCTTGTAGGTAAGCTGATGTCTGTCACAGACAGAACGAAGCAACCTGACGTCGTTTCTTACACTGTAAGTAGGCGAGCATTTCGCTAGGTACGCTAGGTAGGACGTTTCTTTGTTCCACCTAGCAGCAAGCGGTTGCCAGGTATTCGCTAGGTAAGGATAGGCAGCTCGAGATGATTTTTCCGGTAAGATGGCGGCCGTGTGAGTCACTTTTGTGTTTGATAACGGTTCTGTCTTCTGTTGTGAGAGAAACACTGTCATCATCATCATCATGTGCCCTGTTGCATGGCGTGGGCGATCTGGCCTTCCATACGAATCTATCCTCGTCTAAAATCACATTTGTGAATAGACGTTAAAAGAAATAACGAACGAACGAACGAATCTATCCCTTGTGTCTGCAAGTAGCCTACATCTTCTACCGTCTCTGTCCTATGCGACCTTGAGAAATACAAAAATCTGGACTTTTTGTGATAACTTTTGTGTAAAACGGAGATTACCATACCGCCTTGACGTATTGGTTGTTGTTGTTGTTATTGTTGTTGTTGTTGTTGTTATTGTTGTTGTTGTTGTTTTTCGTGACGGTGGTGGAAGTGGTTTCCTTTTAACCCATTGGTTTTCGTACCCTGTCCTCTAGCAACCATGGTAGCAATGCAAAAGCTTAACCCTTTGATTTCCTCACCCTATCCACCAGCTTACTGCAGGAAACTAGTGGAAAGGGTGAGGGAGTCAAAGGGTTAATTTTTTTTTGCAGTATGCGGATAGGGTCCATTCTTATCAACATATGCCTATCAATTAACTTCAGGAAGAGAGTTCTTGAATGTTATCGAGAACCGATAATGTTATACGGTTGTGAGGCGTGGACAGTCGACAAACAAAGCCAGAACAAGATTGAGGCAGCCGAGATGTGGTTTCTAAGAAGAATGTGGAGAGTTCCATGGACAGCAAAGAAAACAAACGAGACAGTCTTGATGGAGGCAGACACAAGAAGATCATTGATAAGGAAGATTAGGAAAAGACAGGCAACATTTATGGGCCATTTTATGAGGAAAGGGGAATTGGAGGACCTGGTCACAACAGGAAAACTGAGGGAAAGAGAGCACCAGGTAGACCCAGGGAAAAATATTGGACGGACTTGCGGAGTGGCTGAAGACAGAGAGGGTGGAAGAGGTGCTTGAGGCAACAAGGGATAGAAACAGATGGAAGGCCATGATCGCCAACGCCATGCGGCAAGGCACATGATGACGATGATGATGATGATGATGATGATGATGATGATGATGATGATGATGGATAGGGTGCTGGAGTCAAAGGGTTAAATAAATGAGTCTGATCCTGTTACATTCTTTTTATGTTCATGTGCCAGTTCTTGTTAATGAACTGATCATGTGTGTGTGTGTATGTGTGTGTGTGTGTGCGTGTGTGTGTGTGTGCCTGTGCATGTGTGTGTGTGTGTGTGTGCGTGTGCGTGTGCGTTGTGTGTGTGTGTGCCTGTGCGTGTGTGTGTGTGTGTGTGTGTGCCTGTGCGTGTGTGTGTGTGTGTTGTGTGCCTGAGCCTGTGCGTGTGTGTGTGGTGTGTGTGTGTTTGTGTGTGTGTGCTGTTGTGCGTGTGTGTGTGTGGTTATTATGTCTGTGCTAGTGCTTTTTGTTATTAGATTGCCTTCATCATCGTTGTCGTTGTTGTTCTTTCTTTCATTGTCTACTTGATCAGGTCTCATCTAGTGATGAATGTGGGCGGTTTGTTTCCTAGAGCCTGTCATCTGTTACTGAGTTTGGTGGTCAGAGGAATTCATCATCATCATCAGGTGCCCTGCCGCATGGCGTTGGCGATCATGGACTTCCATCTGCCTCTATCTCTCGTTGCCCCCAGCATCTCTCCCACCCCCTCGCCCCCAGCCACTCTGCAAGTCCGTCCAGCATTTTCTCCCTGGGTCTACCCGGTGCTCTCTTTCCCTCCAGCTTTCCTGTTGTGACCAAGTGCTCCAAATCCCCTTTCCTCATAAAATGGCCTATAAATGTTGTCTGTCTTTTCCTAATCTTCCCTATGAGTGATCTACTTGTGTCTGCCTCCATCAAGACTGTCTCGTTTGTTTTCTTTGCTGTCCATGGAACTCTCAACATTCTTCTTAGAAACCATATCTCGGCTACCTCAATCTTGTTCTGGCTTTGTTTGTTGACTGTCCACGCCTCACATCCGTACAACAGTATTGGTTCTATATAACATTCAAGAACTCTCTTTCTGATGTTAATTGATAGGCATTTGTTGGTAAGAATGCCTGTCATCTTCCCGAATGCTGTTTTGACCTGGCCGATTCTGCTAGCTATTTCTGATGTGCATCTGCCGTCTGATGAAATGATCGTTCCCAGGTATTTGAACTTATTAACCTGTGTCAAGGTTGTGCCATTGGCTGTTATTTTGCATGAGGGGATTTCATGTTTTTTACTGATCACCATGACTTCAGTCTTCCTGCTGTTTAGTTCCAGCCCCTTACCTTTGCTTTCTATTTCTAGTATATTCACAAGGTTTTGTAGGTCCCTTTCACTTTCTGCAATTAGCGCGGTGTAATCTGCGTATCGAATGTTGTTTATCATTTTCCCTCCAACCTTTAATCCAGGGTCTTCTTCTAGTTTTCTCATGATGTTTTCGCTGTAAAGTGAAAACAGATCTGGTGACAAAACACAACCCTGTCTGACTCCTCTTTTGAGAGGAATTACAGTGGGCTTATCTCCAGTCCTTCTACTTAACAGAGACGACATCGCGGTAAGATGTGTTCAACTGTCTGGTCCTCTTGATCTAAAGGGCAGGCTGGTGATGGCGTCAGTTTGAACTTGCAGTTCGTGTGGGCGTTGAGCAGGGTGTGACCGGTGTGGAGCTCATCGGGATCACCCTGATGCTCTGTGTACACAAGATGGCAGTCGTCCTTTTATAACATTCAATATTGTTGTCGTCATTCTTGTCATTGCTGTTGTTTCTTTCTTGATTATATGAGTCTTTCCGCATCTGTCCATCGTTCTCTCTACTATCCACTATGTTTCTTCATTCCTGTGTGTCATCTCTTTCTATGTCTGTCTGTTTGTCTGTCTGTTTGTCTGTCTGTGTCTCTTCTGCTTCTCTGTGTTTGTGTGTCTGTCTCTCTATCTGTCTGTCTCTCCGTCCGTCTCTCTGTCTGTCTGTCTGTCTCTGCTTCTCTGTGCTGTGTGTGTGTGTCTGTTTCTATGTCTGTCTATCTGTCTCTCCGTCTGTCTGTCTGTCTGTTTATCTCTCTCTCTCTCTCTCTCTCTCTGCGTGCGTGCTCTCTCTCTCTCTCTCTGCGTGCGTGCTCTCTCTCTCTCTTCTCTCTCTCTCTCTCTCTCTCTCTCTCTCCTCTCTCTGCTCTCTCTCTCTCTCTCTTTCTCTCTTTCCTGTTGAGGAAGGGAGAGGGAGGGAAGACAGAAAAACGATGGACTGACAACACTGCAGAATGGACAGAGAAACCATTTACAGAGATCCAGGCTTTGGCACACAACTGACAGAACTGCAACACTTTTGAAACAGTTCTTTAGTGCTGCACCCTGATGAAGTTAAGTGAGGAGGAGAAGAAGAAGAAAAAGAAAAAGAAGAAGAAGAAGAAGAAAAGAAGAAGAGAAGATGAAGAAGAAGGACAACGACGAAGAAGAAGAAGAAGAGAAGATGATGAAGAAGAAGAATGACGACGACGACGAAGAAGAAGAAGATGAAGAAGAAGAAGAAAAGAAAAAGAAGAAGAAGAAAAAAAAAGAAGAAGAAGAAGAGAAGATGATGATGAAGAAGAAGGACGACGACGAAGAAGAAGAATAAGAAGATAAAGAAGAAAAAGAAAAAGAAGACGAAGAAGAAGAAAAAGAAGAAGAAGAAGGACGACGAAGAAGAAGAAGAAAAAGAAGAAGAAGAAGGACGACGAAGAAGAAGAAGAAAAAGAAGAAGAAGAAGGACGACGAAGAAGAAGAAGAAAAAGAAGAAGAAGAAGGACGACGAAGAAGAAGAAGAAAAAGAAGAAGAAGAAGGACGACGAAGAAGAAGAAGAAAAAGAAGAAGAAGAAGGACGACGAAGAAGAAGAAGAAAAAGAAGAAGAAGAAGAAGACGAAGAAGGAAGGAGGAGGAGGAAAGAAAAAAAAGAGGAAGAAAAAAAAAGGAAGAAAAAAAAAGGAAGAAAAAGAGGAGGAAAAAGAAGAAGAAAGAAGAAGAATTTGAAAAAGGAAGAAGAAGGAAGAAGAAGGAGGAGGAGGAGAAGAAAATGTTTCTATTTATTATGCAGGACTACATGATAGTGCAGATTCAATTTACGTCAAAATAAAATCCTGTAAAATAAATGGGAGTTGGCTTTATAACTGATGGCATGGCCATGGTGATGATTTTGTATTGTTCCCTTCAAATCAGATTGGTTATAGTAGTAACGTGTGCCGGCACGTGAATGTTATGCCGGTGGTGATGGTGATGATGGTGATGGTGGTGGTAGTAATGGTGGTTGGTGGAGGTGGTAGTGATGGTGATGGTGATGGTATTGGTGGTAATGCTGATGGTGGTAATGATGGTATTGTCGGCAGTGGTGGTGATGATGTGTGTATGTGCATGTGTGTTTGTTGGTGTGCATGCCTGCGTGCGCGCGTGTGTGTTTGTGTATGTGTATGCATGTGTGTTTATGTGTGTGTAAGCGTGTATGCGTACACGTGCGCGCGCGCGTGTATCTGTATGAAAGCATTATCGAAACCGCACCAAAATTGCCTGAAGGCGATGGTACTCTGAAGAAATGGGCAAGCATGCAATGACAGGAGTAGAGGCTTCACAGCGATCACGCAACCTGTGACACGATGATAGAAGACGCTGTTGATCATGCCACGAAACGATGTCCATCCACTTACATAACGCCTACACCACTCATTGATACCGCTCCTTCACCGGTCATTAATCACTGTCTTTGAAGTGTGCTTAACACCTGTTTAACACGTACATCTCCAACATGTTGTACACACTGGACAACTGACCGTGCATGCCTTCCGGTCATCTTGCAGCCAATATTTAGGAGATAAATTGATTTGTGGTCAAACCCTCGGCCTTTCGAACACGAGAGCCGGACCGAAGCAGACTGTAAGTGGTCAGTGAGACTGAAGCTTTGGGCACGTTCTTTGAATTGAGTTTCAGATTGTGCACTTTTATGTCTATTTATCCTTGTTGTTGTGGCGTTTGTTTTAAATCCGTTAGAAACGTCTGAACAATAACTGAAACCAGTGTTGGCATAGCTTTTAGAACCAGGAAAAAAAAAAACACGAAAAAAGAATCAGAACGAGTATTTAATATAACCAGACGAGACAGCTGCAAAGTTTCGGCCAACTGGCCTTTGTCAAGCGTAAGAACACGAACAAACAAACGTCAATACAAAAATTAGGAGAAAAAGACTGAAACTTCCCTGCTGCTTTGTCCAGTGTCAGAAAAAGACCAAACAGGATATTATTAACCGGGTCATGATGTCATTTTAGCCAGTTTAGTCCTTTTCTCACACTGGACGAAGCAGCAGGGAAGTTTCAGTCTTTTTCTCCTGATTTCTTTTATTGGCGTTTATTCAATTTCAGTTTCTCAAGATGACGTCTCCGCGCTCGGAATGAATTCGATATACACTGACGTCACAGGTGCCATGTGATGGAGAAGATCCACAATGATCACGGTACAAGCCTTAAGCCTGCACATAAAACTGTGAGCTGGCCAGGTCCTGAGGTCCTACCTAGATAGTTCCATAACCCTGTGGTCGTAGGGGAGTGAAGTGGCAGAGACCTCAACTTTTCCGGGGCTAGCAAAACGAGAGCGGCGCCCATCCCTCTCCCTCGCTTCCAATTCATATTCATATTCACAATATTTTAACCAAGACTTCAGAAAGGCAAGAAGGCTATTTGGTCTTCAAGGAGTGAAACCTGGGAAATCAACCTGTCTCGCCAAGGATTTTTACCAAGGCAACCGGGCAATGCCCTGCTCTTCACGATTTCCAACTGCCGTGGGATCTTTAGAGTGCGCAACCAGAAGGCACACGTTCAGTTCGATATTCCGGTCAAACTGAGGAGAAAAGCCGAGACCTCTACGGGAATCTCGAGTTTAGTTATTGGCAGGTGAACATCTGAACAATTCTGCCACTCTTCTGCACAAGAGATAAATAGATTTCATCTAATATGATCGTAGGAACGGGAATTTTTTTTTAACGTGTTTTACACCTGAACGGCTATTCCTGTGTTTGTTTTGCGACTGATGTCTTTTTGATTAGACTTGGAGTCGGCTTTAGCGTGGTGTTGGCCTTTATATGGCCTAAGCGGACGGCTGGGATACAAACAATATCAAATGAACTGAATTCATAGGATATCGATAATCTAACGGAAACGTCAAGAACAGTTCAGACCTTATCTATTCTCAGGAATTATTTCTGTTTGCATAGTCATCAAAAAGAAAAAAAAAAGAAAGAAAGAACGAAAGAAGGAAAGAAAGAAGTAGAAAAACGAGAAAAAGAAAACAAAAGAAAGAACGAAAGAAAGAAAGAAAGACGAAGAATAAGAAAAACGAGAAAAAGAAGAATGAAATAAAGAACGAAAGAAAGAAAGAAGAGACATTTCTATACTTCAATGCAATGGTGTTCATGTAAAGACATAAAACAACCTTTATTTCATTTGATATTATTCAATATAATTCAGTCTCATCATAATAGTTATCACTTTGCCATTTGTGGTGTAGCGCATATGAAATCATCTGCACACTATAACAGCTTCTTGAGCAAACTGACGCTGAAATTGAAAACACACACACACAACACACACACACACACACACACAC
>CM060315.1:6545359-6560359 GCA_030674185.1 Monoplex corrugatus | reverse complement strand
TGTGCATTGTTACTTTTGAGATGATACCAATGTTGGTCTGATTAATGATAGCTCTTGTTTTTCCTTTCATAGTAGATTTCCGGCCACTTCCTTTTTGGCTAAGACGTTTGATAGTATGATGACTAACATTTTGTTCACGAAGATATGATTTAAAGCGTCTAAGGACCTCAGACTTTCCCAGATGGAGAATTTTTGTTGTAGTGGCATTGCCTGCAAGTTTATCGGCCCGTTCATTTTCAGTGTGTCCGGGGCAGTAGGTCCACGTGAGAGTTTGTAAGTTGATGCTGTTCATTGCTTTGTGCCATTCTGGGGTCCCTAATCCACTTTGCACTTTTTGAAGTAGATTCGTCGAATCAGTCAGGATGAAGGTTTGGCTTTCTTTCATGTCGTCATCCAGTGAGGTTAGCCATTGTAGTGCATGTGTGACTGCCTCAATTTCCACCGTTAGACTGGAGGTTGTGATATCATATGTAGCGTTTTCTTCATGTTCAGTGTTTCCATTCTGTTTGACAGTGAAGCCCCATCCAGATTTGTCATTGGTGACTGAGCCATCCGTGTGTATGATTACATCTTTGGGGTTGCAGCTTAGTTGCTCCACGAGGAGCTGAATTTCTATATTTGTTTTCCCTTCTGGCCATTCGGGACAGTGTCTTCCTAGAGTTTTGGGTGTGATAGTTATGTACAGATTGTTCAAATGGTTTGGATGTTGATCCAAATCTGCCAGCAATTATCTGGCAGACACCCTTAGTTTGCACAAAACCTTGTCGTTGGTAGAGAAGCTTGCGTGCAACTATGATCCATTGAGCTAAGCCGTCGGGAGTCTAGTACTCCTGGTAGGGTCTCCCATGGCGGAAAGGTCACTGGTGAGTTGCCAAACTAATATCATCCGTTTCCACTGCCTTGTGGATAGCTGATGGATCAGTAAAGGCTAAGGGAAACAACCCCTACAGAAAATTCGGAGCGGAGCCCCGTTAGGCGGTTTCTTGTTCAAACTCTGTCAAGCCTCCGGCAAAATCCTGCACCCAGAATCATCTCCAGCCGTCTTGACCATGTCTTGCCACTGGATCCAGGTGATCCTGGACGAGAGAGTGTGGATGATGCTGCGCAAGTTATCTACACTTTAATCAAAATCTCAGCGTATGTCATGGCTTCATATTCGCACAAAACCCAGCACGCTGTCAAGGTCGTGGCGGTTGGTTGGAAAGCGGGAATTTTCATCTGTGCCTCAACTAAGCTCAAGAGAAGATATGTCTGTAAAGTTTGGAGGGTGTGGTAGTCAAGTGGTTAAGCGCTGGACTTCCTGTCGAACGGACCTGGGTACGATCCCACCTTGACGCCTACCCCTGCTGGGTACAGGGTGGAGAACTTTCCCATCTCCTGGGTCAACGTTTGTACAGACTTGCCAGGACCTTCCTCCCCTGTGGGCCTCCATAGCTCAGTTGGTTTGAGCGTCGGATTCACATGCTAATGGTTGTGGGTTCGAATCCCGGGGTGCGCTATATTAAAACTGGCCATCTCACTGCCCCCATCTTAACATCATTGTTGTTCTGGTGGTGTCAGTATAGGATTAGATAAGTCCCCCTTCCCCCACTTCCCTGGGATGGTTATCCCCGTCGGCCATATCACCTGAGGTGGGTGTCGACGTAAAAACTCAACCAAATCAATCAAACCTTCCTCCCCACTGTTAGCCTCGCTCATGTGTATACTCATACAGAATATCAAACACGCACGTTAAAGATCATGTAAGTCATGTCGGTTGGCTTATGGAAGCATGGGAACAACCTGTATGAGTGCCCACCAAAGATGCAGACTGTGCAACAACATCGTGTGGAGTGTGGTCAGCTCACATAACAGCTTGAGTTGTCCGTGGTTCACTAAAAGGTCCGGAGAGTTGGAATGGGTTGGGGGAATAGCGGCATTCAAGAACGATTTCAGTTTCAGTTTCTCAAGACGAGGTCTTAGCGCTCGGAACGAATTGCATATGCACTGACGTCACAGGTGCCATGCGTATGGTGATCATGGCACAAGCCTTAAGCCTGCACATAAACCCATGAGCTGGCCAGGTCCTGAGGCTCTACCTAGACTATGTTTTACCTAGTCTATATTTTATACTGGTATATTATCAGCCTACCACTGGAGTAATCTTGGTTAATTGTAAATGACATGTGTGTTTGTGTATCTTACCTTCAATTTATGGTTGATGAAATGAACTTCAACCTCCACTTCCACTTCTAGGGTCACCATGGTGCCGCAGGGATGTTCAGCCCACTGGCAGGAGCGGGGCTGTACGGAGGAGGAGGAGGAGGAGCAGGGTACGGATATGGGGGGTTAGGTGGTGGCGCCTTTGGGATGTACGGTATGGGCCATGGTCTGATGGGGGCCCTGGGAGGCCAGCACGGGATGAAGGGCATGGGGGACACCCAACTGGAAGCCACCATCCAGATCCTGAAGGCGGACAATTTCGTGCCTCAGCCTGCTGTGGTTGTCTTCACGGAGTCGGCCGTCACTTCTTCTACTGCTGACTGTCCTGTTGGGCCTGTGTTGATTGAGTAGGTGCTCTGTCTGTCTGTCTGTCTGTCCGTCTGTCTGTCTGTCTGTCTGCCCTCTGTCTTGTGTCTGTCTGTCTGACTGTGTTGAGTAGGTGCTCTGTTTGTCTTGTGTCTGTCTGTCTGTCTGACTGTCTGTCTGTGTTGACTGTCTGTCTGTGTTGACTGTCTGACTGTCTGTCTGTCTGTGTTGATTGTCTGTCTGTCTGACTGTCTCTGTCTGTCTGTCTGTCTCTTTCTCTGTCTTTCTCTCTTTCTCTGTCTCTTTTTCTATCTTTTTCTGTCTCTCTCTCTTTCTCTGTCTCTGTCTCACACACACACTCACACACACACTCTCTCTCTCTTTCTCTTTCTGTCTGTCTGTCTGTCTCTTTCTCTGTTTTTCTCTCTTTCTCTGTCTCTCTTTCTATCTTTCTCTGTCTCTCTTTCTATCTTTCTCTATCTCTCTTTCTATCTTTCTCTGTCTCTCTGTCACACACACACTCACACACACACACTCTCTCTCTCTCTCACACACACACTCTCTCTGTCTGTTTCTCTGTCTCTCTGTCTCTGTTTCTCTCTCTCTGTCAGTCTGCCTGTCTGTCTGTCTCTCTATAGTAGAAGAGTAAAGGCACATAAATAAGCTGGCCTGTGCTGATATTTATATATTTATACCGATATAAAATAAAGATTCACTTCATTTCTGTCAGTCTGTCTGTCTTTCTCTGTCTCTGTCTGTCTGTCTGTCCGTCTGTCTGTCTGTCTTTCTCTGTCTCTGTCTGTCTGTCTCTCTGTAGTAGAAGAGTAAAGGCACATTGATAAGCTGGCCTGTGTAATGATATTTATATATTTGTACCGATAGAAAATAAATATTCACTTTTTTCTGTCTGTCTGTCTCTCTTTCTCTGTCTCTGTCTCGCTGTCTCTGTCTCTCTGTCTCTGTCTGTCTGTCTCTTTATAGTAAAGAATAAAGGCACATAAATAAGCTGGCCTGTGTGCTGATATTTATATATTTATACCGATAGAAAATAAATATTCACTTTTTCTGTCTGTCTGTCTATCTTTCTCTGTCTCTGTCTCGCTGTCTCTGTCTCTCTGTCTCTGTCTGTCTGTCTCTTTATAGTAGAAGAATAAAGGCACATAAATAAGCTGGCCTGTGTGCTGATATTTATATATTTATACCGATAGAAAATAAATATTCACTTTTTTCTGTCTGTCTGTCTATCTTTCTCTGTCTCTGTCTCGCTGTCTCTGTCTCTCTGTCTCTGTCTCTCTGTCTCTCTATAGTAGAAGAATAAAGGCACATAAATAAGCTGGCCTGTGTGCTGATATTTATATATTTATACCGATAGAAAAGTAAAGATTCATTTTATTTCTGTCTGTCTGTCTGTCTGTCTCTCTTTCTCTGTCTCTGTCTCTCTGTCTGTCTGGCTGTCTTTCTTTCTGTCTGTCTGTGTGTATGTATGTTTGTCTCTGTCTCTGTCTCTGTCTCTGTCTCTGTCTCTCTGTCTCTGTCTCTGTATCTCTCTTTCTGTAGTAGATTAGCGAGGGCACATAATAAGTTGGCCTGTGTGCTTATATTTATTCATTTATACCAGTTGAGAATAAAGATTCATTTCATCTCTCTCTCTCTCTCTCTCTCTCTCTCTCTCTCTCTCTCTTTCTCTTTCTCTCTCTCTCTCTCTCACTCACTCTCTCTCTCACTCTCTCTCTCTCTCTCTCTTCTCTCTTCTCTGTCTCTGTCTCTGCCTCTGCCTCTGCCTCTGCCTCTGCCTCTGTCTCTCTCTGTCTGTCTGTCTGTCTGTCTGTTCGTCTCTTTCTCTCTCTGTCTCTCTCTGTCTCTCTTTCTCTTTCCGTGTCTCAGTCTCAGTCTCTCTGTCTGTCTGTCTCTGTCTCTGTCGCTCTCTCTCTCATTCTCTCTCTCTCTCTTTGTCTGTCTCTGTCTCTCTCTCTTTCTGTCTCAACTCTCCCTGTCGCTTTCTGTACATGTAACTGTATGAAAGGCCTGTCAGCCTTCAGCAGTCCTTTATTCTGTCTGCATATCACAGGCCTATCCACCCTGACCATGGCTTGGCTGGTGGCTATGGATTCGCCGGCTCCAGCAGCATGCTGGGCGGGTATGGATCGCCTCACATGGGTATGAACTGGGGCATGGGCATGGGCATGGGGATGGACGGTGAGCCTGACTTTGGCGTGATCGCTGAGGTCACCTTACAGCCTGGCTTGAACACCTTCACTGTAAAGGGCTTGGGACCCTTCACCGACCTCAAGCACCTGGCCGGCCGTGGTGCCACTGTAAGTGTACACCTGTTATTACTGTGTCTGGGACATGTATTGATTGTGACCCTCTCCCACAAGATGAGTCTCACGTCAGATCTGTAATAGTGACCCTCTACCACAAAGTGAGTCTCACGTCAGATCTGTAATAGTGACCCTCTACCACAAAGTGAGTCTCACGTCAGATCTGTAATAGTGACCCTCTACCACAAAGTGAGTCTCACGTCAGATCTGTAATAGTGACCCTCTACCACAAAGTGAGTCTCACGTCAGATCTGTGACTCTCTACCACAAAGTGAGTCTATGTCAGATTTGTGACCCTTTACCTCAACTTGAGTCTCGCGTCAGATCTGTAATAGTGACCCTCTACCACAAAGTGAGTCTCACGCTTGATTTTTAACTGTGACTCTCTACCACGAATTGAGTCTCACGTCAGATCCGTAACAATGACTCTCCACCACAAATTGAGTCTCAAGTCAGATCTGTAACTATGACCCTCTATCACAACTTGAGTCTCACGTGGGATCTGTGACCCTCTACCACTAATTGAGTCTCACATCAGATCTGTAACTCTGACCCTCTACCACAAAGTGAGTCTTACGTTAGATTTTTAGCTGTGACTCCTTACCACAAATTGAGTCTCAGGTCAGATCTGTAACTATGACCCTCTGCCACGACTTGAGTCTCACATCAGATCTGTGACCCTCTACCACAAAGTGAGTCTGATATTAGATTTTTAACTGTAACTCCCAAACACAAATTGAGTCAGATCTGTAACAATGACCTACCACAACTTGGGTCTCACATCTGATCTGTAATTATGACTCTACCACAACTTGAGCCTCACGTCAGATCTGTGACCCTCTACCACAAAGTGAGTGTCACGTTAGATTTTTAACTGTGACTCGCTACCACAAATTGAGTCTCACGTCAGATTTTTAACTGTGACCCTCTACCACAAAGTGAGTGTCAAGTTAGATTTTTAAAAGTGACTCTCTACCACAAATTGAGTCTCAAGTCAGATCTGTAACTGTGACTGTATATCACAAATTGAGTCTCATGTCAGACCTGTGACTGTGACTCTCTACCACAACTTGAGTCTCACGTTAGATTTTTAACTGTGACTCTCTACCACAAATTGAGCCTCGTATTAGATCTATAACTGTGACTGTCTACCACAAATTGAGTCTAACGTCAGATTTGTAATTGTGACTCTCTATCACAAATTCAGTCTCATGTCAGATCTGTAACTGTGATTCTCTACCACAACTTGAGTCTCATGTCAGATCTGTAACTGTGACTGTCTACCACAAATTGAGTCTAATGTCAGATATGTAATTGTGACTCTCTACTACAAATTCAGTCTCATGTCAGATCTGCAACTGTGGCAGTTGAAAATTGTGAAGAGCAGGGCATTGCCCGGCTGCCATGGTAAAAATCATTGGAGAGGAAGGTTGATTTCCCAGGTCCCACCCCTTGCCTTTCTGAAGTCTTTGTTAAAAAAAAAGTGAACATGAATATGAATTTGAAGCGAGAGAGAGAGGATAGGCGCCGCCCTTGTGGTGCTGGCCCCGGGAAAAGTTGAGGTCTCTGCCACCTCACTCCCTTACGACCCCAGGGTTATGGAACTATCTAGGTAAGACCTCAGGACCTGGCCAGCTCATGGATTTATATGCATGCTTAAGGCTTGCGCCGTGATCATTCTGGACCTTCTCCATCACGTGGCACCTGTGACGTTAGTGCATATGGAATTCATTCCGAGCGCGGAGGCGCCATTTTGAGAAATTGAAAAATGAACATTTCCCCACTCCTCTTCGTCACCTCCCGGTTTACGTGTGCTTTATGCCCCCGACTTTTGGTCATTATTCTTACTGTGCACAACAGCGGAACACCTTGTTGAAGAGGGGTCAATTTTTTTCGACTTTAATGTCTTTCTCAAGTAAAATCAGAATGTCCACTGACAACAAAGCATAGCTATTAAAACATAGAATTTGTGATATAAAAGTTCATATCAATGATAAAAGTGATAAAGTGATTAGTGTTAAATCTACATGTCTCTTGCCTGTCTCAATCCAACATGTTCACATTTTTCATGATTTTTTCTAACATACATGTTTAGGCCGCTGCACGCACACACACACACACACACACACACACACACACACACACACACACACACACACACACACACACACACACACACACACCACACATACAGTCGCACACAGTCGTACACACATCCACACACTCACACACACACATACTCAAACACACACACACACACACACACACACACAACACCCCACACACACTCACACACACACATACTCACAAAACAACACAACACACAACACACATACTCAAACACACACACACACACAACACACACACACACACACACACACAACCAACACACAACACACACACACACACACACACACACACACAAACACACACACACATACACACACACAAACACACACAACACACACACACACACACACACAACACTCACACACACACACACACAAACACACACACACACACACACACACACAACACACACACACACACACACACACACACACACACACACACACACACCACACACACAACACACGCACACACACGCACACACACATAACACACACTCACACAACACACAACACACACACACACACACACACACACACACACACACACACACACACACACACACACACACACCACACACACACAGAGACTTTGGGTCATTGTGAGCGATTGCTTTGGTAAATGATGAGAGTGCACGCGTTGATTTGATTTTTAGATCAAAATTGTGGTTCAGTCATACACATATGACATATACTGTCTGTGTGTGTGTCAGGTGTATATACTGTCTGTGTGTGTGTGGTTATATACTTCTGTGTGTGTGTAGGTGTATATACTGTCTGTTGTGTGTGTGAGGTGTATATACGTCTGTGTGTGTGTGCAGGTGTATATACTGTCTGTGTGTGTGTGTCAGGTGTATATATACTGTCTGTGTGTGTGTCAGGTGTATATACTGTCTGTCTGTGTGTGTCAGGTGTATATACTGTCTGTGTGTGTGTCAGGTGTATATACTGTCTGTCTGTGTGTCAGGTGTATATCTGTCTGTGTGTGTGTGTGTCAGGTGTATATACTGTCTGTCGTGTGTGTGTCAGGTGTATATACTGTCTGTCTGTGTGTCAGGTGTATATACTGTCGTGTCGTGTGTGTCAGGTGTATATACTGTCTGTCTGTGTGTCAGGTGTATATATGTGCGTGTCATGTCTGTGTGTCAGGTGTATATACTGTCTGTGTGTGTGTCAGGTGTATATACTGTCTGTCTGTGTGTCAGGTGTATATACTGTCTGTCTGTGTGTCAGGTGTATATACTGTCTGCTGTGTGTCAGGTGTATATACTGTCTGTTGTGTGTGTGTCAGGTGTATATACTGTCTGTCTGTGTGTCAGGTGTATATACTGTTCTGTCTGTGTGTCAGGTGTATATACTGTCTGTGTGTGTGTCAGGTGTATATACTGTCTGTTGTGTGTCAGGTGTATATACTGTCTGTGTGTGTGTCAGGTGTATATACTGTCTGTGTGTGTGTCAGGTGTATATACTGTCTGTGTGTGTGTCAGGTGTATATACTGTCTGTGTGTGTGTCAGGTGTATATACTGTCTGTGTGTGTGTGTCAGGTGTATATACTGTTGTCTGTGTGTCAGGTGTATATACTGTCTGTGTGTGTCAGGTGTATATACTGTCTGTGTGTGTGTCAGGTGTATATACTGTCTGTCTGTGTGTCAGGTGTATATACTGTCTGTCTGTGTGTTAATACTGTCTGTGTGTGTGTCAGGTGTATATACTGTTTGTCTGTGTGTCAGGTGTATATACTGTCTGTGTGTGTTGTAACGTTTCTGTGTGTAGTGTATATACTGTCTGTGTGTGTGTAGGTGTATATACTGTCTGTGTGTGTTGTGTGTCAGGTGTATATACTGTCTGTCTGTGTGTGTATCAGGTGTATATACTGTCTGTCTGTGTGTCAGGTGTATATACTGTCTGTCTGTGTGTCAGGTGTATATACTGTCTGTCTGTGTGTCAGGTGTATATACTGTCTGTCTGTGTGTCAGGTGTATATAGTGTCTGTGTGTGTGTCAGGTGTATATACTGTCTGTCTGTGTGTCAGGTGTATATACTGTCTGTGTGTGTGTCAGGTGTATATACTGTCTGTCTGTGTGTCAGGTGTATATACTGTCTGTGTGTGTGTCAGGTGTATATACTGTCTGTCTGTGTGTCAGGTGTATATACTGTCTGTGTGTGTGTGTGGTCAGGTGTATATACTGTCTGTTGTGTGTGTCAGGTGTATATACTGTCTGTCTGTGTGTCAGGTGTATATACTGTCTGTGTGTGTGTCAGGTGTATACACTGTCTGTCTGTGTGTCAAGTGTATATACTGTCTGTGTGTGTGTCAGGTGTATATACTGTCTGTGTGTGTGTGTCAGGTGTATATACTGTCTGTCTGTGTGTCAGGTGTATATACTGTCTGTCTGTGTGTCAGGTGTATATACTGTCTGTGTGTGTGTCAGGTGTATATACTGTCTGTCTGTGTGTCAGGTGTATATACTGTCTGTGTGTGTATCAGGTGTATATACTGTCTGTGTGTATGTCAGGTGTATATACTGTCTGTGTGTGTGTCAGGTGTATATACTGTCTGTCTGTGTGTTAGGTGTATATACTGTCTGTCTGTGTGTGTCAGGTGTATATACTGTCTGTCTGTGTGTCAGGTGTATATACTGTCTGTCTGTGTGTCAGGTGTATATACTGTTTGTCTGTGTGTCAGGTGTATATACTGTCTGTGTGTGTCAGGTGTATATACTGTTTGTCTGTGTGTCAAGTGTATATACTGTCTGTCTGTGTGACAGGTGTATATACTGTCTGTCTGTGTGTCAGGTGTGTATACTGTCTGTGTGTGTGTCAGGTGTATATACTGTTTGTCTGTGTGTCAGGTGTATATACTGTCTGTGTGTGTGTCAGGTGTATATACTGTCTGTCTGTGTGTCAGGTGTATATACTGTCTGTCTGTTGTGTCAGGTGTATATACTGTTTGTCTGTGTGTCAGGTGTGTATACTGTCTGTGTGTGTGTCAGGTGTATATACTGTCTGTCTGTGTGTCAGGTGTATATACTGTCTGTCTGTGTGACAGGTGTATATACTATCTGTCTGTGTGTCAGGTGTATATACTGTCTGTGTGTGTGTCAGGTGTATATACTGTCTGTGTGTGTGTCAGGTGTATATACTGTCTGTGTGTGTGTCAGGTGTATATACTGTCTGTCTGTGTGTCAGGTGTATATACTGTCTGTCTGTGTGTCAGGTGTATATACTGTCTGTCTGTGTGTGTATCAGGTGTATATACTGTCTGTCTGTGTGTCAGGTGTATATACTGTCTGTCTGTGTGTCAGGTGTGCGAGAACGTACAGATCGGGATGGACGGTCATCCCGTGTGTATGGGCGCCATCTTCGGCTGTGTCAAGCTGGGTTACACTTCTGACCCCGAAGAACTCACCGCGCCCATCCCTTAAAGTCTGAATGTTCGTAGCGATAGCACCGTCCACTGCACGGCCACCAGTGTACCGCCACAACACCACCAACAATGACATCGTCCTCTGCTTCTTCAACACCAGCTTCACATCCTCTCGCCCGCAAGAAATGATAGTCATCGGTAGAGCCAGCACTGTGAACAGGAACACATATTTAGATGTAGTTATTTAGTTTTGTTCGCCTACAGTGTCAGACCACGGTGGTTCGTGAAGACGTTTTTGGGAAGTGCATGTCTACAGTGGACGGTTAGGTGTTGCTTAAATAGGTTACAGTAGATGCAAGATCGTAAGAAGAACAAAATGCCGGTAAATGTTGAAAAAGACATGGCAAAGATTCACTTTCGAGAAGGACAGTGATTATTATGAGTGATGACGTCATTTCCCTACAGCTTTGTTTTTTCTGTCGCTGACAGGATCAATCAAGATGGCAGCTGTCATTTTGTTAGCCACTTACTATTCCTTTTCTTTGGAATATTCTAAAAACACTAACTTTGATGGTCATAGGATGCGTAATAAACTTTCGTTTAGTATTTATTATTAACAACAATCGCTTTACATAACTGCCTTTCATTGAATCTTTTGCTCATTTTGTGAACAAACATTTGTCTCAAATCTGATTTTTGTTTAAAATAATTGATGTTCGTAGTTGTATTATTCAGAAGATGTTGCTTGCTATTCTCATTATATGAACTGGTTATACAATTTATCGTGACGATGAAATTAAATCATTCCAATTCATCAAACGTAACAATTTGTGTGAGTAAATACAAACTGATGGAAATTAAACTGATTATCATGATATTAAACAACACTGATAATTACAACAGTTTAATTAAAGTGGTCACTATGACGGGAGGATGTAAAATGGTTATAACTTTAAGATAAAGTCATTATTACGATGAATAATTCATACTTCCAGTAATTCAATCCGGTGATGGAATAATATTGATCATTAGAAATCACGACAAGTTTCAAAAAGACTCATTCAAATAGTTTAAGACAATGGTAGGCCAAGAATAAATTTGATTGCTTAGGTAATACTCAATCTGAATTCTTGTGAAATTTGGATCAAATTTGTCAATCTGAAGTCAGAGTGTGTTTGCACCGGAAGTATCGTTCTCAGTTATCACCCCTTCTCGCTCTCGTCCGGAAGTGTCCTACCATTTGTCTGCCCTTCTCGCATACGCCATCTTTTAATTGTAATATAATAGCGATGATGCCAATGTTGTCGAATTTAATCTTTTTGTTCATACAACATTATCAACTGTTTGTTTCATCTACAGTAATCTCATTGCATGATTACATTGGAGTGTAAAATGATTGATGAATATTTGATGGTATGATACTATGTTGAATTGATGCTATGGTGAAAATGTATGTTGCAGTGTCTGATTGTATTGATGTGCTTTGAACCAAAAGGTCTTTCTAATAAAATTATTGCCTATTTAAAAATCAATACTGAATTCTAAACTTGCACAAGCGTGCGTGTGTGTATGTGTGTCCATAAGTGTGTGTGTGTATAAGTGTGTGAGTGTTTTGTGTGTGTATGCGTTCGTGTGAATTCCTGTCTGAATGTGTGTTTTTAGTGTGTGCTTGTGTGAACGTGTGTGTGTGTGTGCGCGCGCGTGTGTGTGTGTGTGTGTGTGTGTGTGTGTGTGTGTGTGTGTGTGAGTGTGTGTGTGTGTGTGTGTGTGTGCGTGCGTGCGTGTGTGTGTGTGTGTGTGTGTGTGTGTGTGTGTGGTGTGTGTGTGTGTGTGTGTGTGTGTGTGTGTTGTGTTATGTGTGTGTTATCGAAGTGTTAAAGCCATTTTGTTACTGTATTTTTCAAAATACGAACACACTGTACAGCATCAATTCCCACCCTCACTATTACTACTTAATCATTTCCTTCTCCACAACACATAACAACACTAACCACATACACCACATATACACATATACACATACACAATACACATAACACATAACACATACACATATACACATATACACATATACACATATACACATATACACATTACACATATACACATACACACATACACATATACACATTACACATATACACATATACACATATACACATATACACATACACACATAACACATATACACATATACACATATACACATTACACACTATACACATATACACATATACACATATACACATACACACAACATGCATGTATGCCATACAGCTATACACAATACACAATACGCATTCACTACTCCCCATGAGTGCACTTGACACATGCGGGCGTGTACACATGACACACACATCACACACAACACAACACAAACGCCATGCACTCCCCCCAGCACGGTGCACTGAACACATGCGGCGTGTACACAGACACACACACACACACACACACACAACACAAACGCCCATGCACTCCCCAGCACGGTGCACTGAACACATGCGGGCGTGTACACAGACACACACACACACACAACACAAACGCCCATGCACTCCCCCCAGCACGGTGCACTGAACACATGCGGGCGTGTACACAGACACACACACACACACACACACACACACCAACACAAACGCCCATGCACTCCCCCCAGCACGGTGCACTGAACACATGCGGGCGTGTACACAGACACACACCACACACACACACACACACACACAACACAAACGCCCATGCACTCCCCCCAGCACGGTGCACTGAACACATGCGGGCGTAGTACACAGACACACACACACACACACACACACACACAACACAAACGCCCATGCACTCCCCCCAGCACGGTGCACTGAACACATGCGGGCGTGTACACAGACACACCACACACACACACACACACAACACAAACGCCCATGCACTCCCCCCAGCACGGTGCACTGAACACATGCGGGCGTGTACACAGACACAGACACACACACACACACACAACTAAAACCACAATCCACATCACATATCACACTTACACATACACGCACATACGCACACACACACATAAACACATACACACACATACACACACATACACAACATACACACACATACACCACACACACTACACACACACACAACACATACTCACACACACACCACAACACCACTACACTCACACACACAACACACACACATACACACACATACACACACCACACTCACACACACAACACACACACCACACACACACACACACACACACACTACACACCCACACACAACACATACACACACATACACACACATACACACATACACACACACACACAATACACGTTCACACACACACACACACACACACACACACACAAACACACACACACACACAAAACACACACACACACAAACACACACACACACACACACACACACACACACTCACAGACAACTGTGCGGAGAGCAATCCAATATCAGGTAGTAACACCCATCAAAGACTAAATCAAAAAAATAAGAAAATACAAAGAAATATATGATCATGGCACAACTTCATCTCTTTAAAAAAACAATATTTTACAAACATGTTTTATATCGTCAAAACACTTTGCAATTTGTGATTTTTTTCCACACTAAAACATAACCTGCACATACGTAATAAATATAGAATATAAGCCAATAGCTGAAACATTATTTTGTTTTTATTTGAATTGAGAAAAAAAAATCAGGTTACATATTTTCAACGACAAGATGGATGGGCCCAAAATTTGAATAAAGTTGGACACACACACAAATATTTTCATATGACCTTCGAAAAAAACCTGGGATAAAAGAAAATTTTAAACAGAAATAGCCATAGCAAATTGATGGTTGTGAAGAGATCGAAAGTGAGTCGCTTGATCTGTGTAATGCAGTTTACTGACACTTTGGAAAAAAATCTTAAAATATGACAAACATAATACTGGACAACATGGTCTGGCAAAGGAAGCATAGACACTACAGAGCTTAACAAACCCACACCTCATCCCCCAAACAGAAAAAGATCAAACGTATCAAATAATCAAACTTAAAGCAATCAAAGAAAGAAAGAACAAAGAAACAAAGAAAATACGAAAGAAAACAAACCCCCCCCAAAAAAAAAAACCCTCTCCCTCCTAGAAACAAAAGAAAAACAGAAAAAAACCCAACCAGAAAAATAAACAACAGAAAGACAAACAAACAAAAACACAACATACATACACACACACACCACACACACACACACACACACACAACACACACAACACACACAAACAGCACACACACCACACACACACACACACAAGAATGAAACAAAGAAACAAAGAAACAAGGAAAACAAACCAAGAAAAATTGAACCGGATATTCTACAATTCTGAGGTCATACGCTAATGATGCTGTCGATTCTTAACCTTCTTCAGAGACGGCATCATAAGGGCGATGTCTACCTCGCTTCCTCGCTGCTTTATCTTCCACAACAGGGTCAGGTACCTATTTACAGCTGGTCAGACTGGTGCACGAAGTGTTCCTCGGTCAGACCTATGTGGACAGACTGACAGCTCTACCTCCTCAACTTTCAGTTTGTTTCTGAAGATGACGTCTCCGCGCTCGGAATGAATTCCATACGCATTAACGCCACTATTGCCGTGTGATGGAGAAGATTCAAAATGA
>CM060315.1:6535359-6540359 GCA_030674185.1 Monoplex corrugatus | reverse complement strand
CCTATAGCTTTGGTCAATTTTAAATTGATAGAGAAACTTTATAGACATCCTGTCTTGCCTACAGCTTTGGTCAATTTTAAATTGATAGAGAAACTTTATAGACATCCTGTCTTGCCTATAGCTTTGGTCAATTTTAAATTGATAGAGAAACTTTATAGACATCCTGTCTTGCCTACAGGTTTGGTCAATTTTAAATTGATAGAGAAACTTTATAGACATCCTGTCTTGCCTACAGCTTTGGTCAATTTTAAATTGATAGACAAACTTTATAGACATCCTGTCTTGCCTATAGCTTTGGTCAATTTTAAATTGATAGACAAACTTTATAGACATCCTGTCTTGCCTACAGCTTTGGTCAATTTTAAATTGATAGAGAAACTTTATAGACATCCTGTCTTGCCTATAGCTTTGGTCAATTTTAAATTGATAGAGAAACTTTATAGACATCCTGTCTTGCCTACAGCTTTGGTCAATTTTAAATTGATAGAGAAACTTTATAGACATCCTGTCTTGCCTATAGCTTTGGTCAATTTTAAATTGATAGACAAACTTTATAGACATCCTGTCTTGCCTACAGCTTTGGTCAATTTTAAATTGATAGAGAAACTTTATAGACATCCTGTCTTGCCTACAGCTTTGGTCAATTTTAAATTGATAGAGAAACTTTATAGACATCCTGTCTTGCCTATAGCTTTGGTCAATTTTAAATTGATAGAGAAACTTTATAGACATCCTGTCTTGCCTACAGCTTTGGTCAATTTTAAATTGATAGAGAAACTTTATAGACATCCTGTCTTGCCTATAGCTTTGGTCAATTTTAAATTGATAGAGAAACTTTATAGACATCCTGTCTTGCCTACAGCTTTGGTCAATTTTAAATTGATAGAGAAACTTTATAGACATCCTGTCTTGCCTATAGCTTTGGTCAATTTTAAATTGATAGAGAAACTTTATAGACATCCTGTCTTGCCTATAGCTTTGGTCAATTTTAAATTGATAGAGAAACTTTATAGACATCCTGTCTTGCCTACAGCTTTGGTCAATTTTAAATTGATAGAGAAACTTTATAGACATCCTGTCTTGCCTACAGCTTTGGTCAATTTTAAATTGATAGAGAAACTTTATAGACATCCTGTCTTGCCTACAGCTTGGTCAATTTTAAATTGATAGAGAAACTTTATAGACATCCTGTCTTGCCTACAGCTTTGGTCAGTTTTAAATTGATAGAGAACCTTTATAGACATCCTGTCTTGCCTACAGCTTTGGTCAATTTTAAATTGATAGAGAAACTTTATAGACATCCTGTCTTGCCTATAGCTTTGGTCAATTTTAAATTGATAGAGAAACTTTATAGACATCCTGTCTTGCCTACAGCTTTGGTCAATTTTAAATTGATAGAGAAACTTTATAGACATCCTGTCTTGCCTACAGCTTTGGTCAATTTTAAATTGATAGAGAAACTTTATAGACATCCTGTCTTGCCTACAGGTTTGGTCAATTTTAAATTGATAGAGAAACTTTATAGACATCCTGTCTTGCCTACAGCCTGTGGTCAATTTTAAATTGATAGAGAAACTTTATAGACATCCTGTCTTGCCTATAGCTTTGGTCAATTTTAAATTGATAGAGAAACTTTATAGACATCCTGTCTTGCCTATAGCTTTGGTCAATTTTAAATTGATAGACAAACTTTATAGACATCCTGTCTTGCCTACAGCCTGTGGTCAATTTTAAATTGATAGAGAAACTTTATAGACATCCTGTCTTGCCTACAGCCTGTGGTCAATTTCATATCGATAGAAGAACTTTATAGACATCCTGTCTTGCCTATAGCCTGTGGTCAATTTCATATCGATAGAAGAACTTTATAGACATCCTGTCTTGCCTACAGCCTGTGGTCAATTTCATATCGATAGAAGAACTTTATAGACATCCTGTCTTTGTCTTGCCTATAGTCTTTAGAATTTATATTTATGCTTTGTTGACTATACCAAGGCTTTTGATCGGGTAAGACATGAAGAATTGATCAACCAACTAGAAAGACTCAATATTGATGGAAAAGATCTACGAATAATCAGAAATATGTACTGGGAACAAACAGCTGCAATGAGAATAAAAAACGATATAAGCTCTTTCCAAAACATCAAAAGAGGAGTCAGACAGGGTTGTGTTTTGTCACCAGATCTGTTTTCACTTTACAGCGAAAACATCATGAGAAACCTAGAGGAAGACCCTGGATTAAAGATTGGAGGAAAAATGATAAACAACATTCGATACGCAGATGACACCGTGCTAATTGCAGAAAGTGAAAGGGACCTACAAAACCTTGTGAATATACTTGAAATAGAAAGCAAAGGTAAGGGGTTGGAACTAAACAACAGGAAGACTGAAGTCATGGTGATCAGTAAAAATCATGAAATCCCCTCCTGCAAAATAACAGCAAACGGCACAACCTTGAGACAGGTTGATCAGTTTAAATACCTGGGAACGATCATTTCACCAGACGGCAGATGCACATCAGAAATAGCCAGCAGAATCGGCCAAGCCAAACCAACATTCAAGAAGATGAAAAGCATTTTTATCAACAAATGCCTACCAATTAACATAGGAAGAGAGTTCTTGAATGTTATATAGAACCAATAATGTTGTACAGTTGCGAGGCGTGGACAGTCAACAAGCAAAGCCAGAACAAGATTGAGGCAGCCCAGATGTGGTTTCTAAGAAGGATGTTGAGAGTTTCATGGACAGCAAAGAAAACAAACGAGACAGTCTTGATGGAGGCAGACACAAGTAGATCATTCATAAAGAAGATTAGGAAAAGGCGGGCAACATTCATAGGCCATTTTATGAGGAAAGGGGAATTGGAACACCTGGTCACAACGGGAAAGCTGGAGGGAAGGAGAGCACCGGGTAGATCCAGAGAGAAGATGCTAGACGGACTTGCAGAGTGGCTGAAGACGAGGAGGGTGGAAGAGATGCTTGAGGCAACAAGTGATAGAGACAGATGGAAGTCCATGATCGCCAACCCATGCGGCAAGGCACCTGATGATGATGATGATAGTCTGTGGTCAATTTCATATCGATAGAAGAACTTTATAGACATCTTGTCTCTGTCTTGCTTAGGCATGCTATCTTTTTTTACAACTCTCATCATTTGTCTGGTAAAACTTTAAGTTAATATTTCATTGTTACTTAAGATAAAAAAAATTCGATCAAAACTCCAGTGCAGAAAGTCTGTGGGAATAGGGAATATAGATCCTATTATTCAAAAACGAAAAGCGTACTGTAGGTGCTTGGCCGTCCACCAGTGTCATCATCTTTCTGTTGTTGGTGAAGAGACAGGTTTGACAGATGTCAATGTGAAAACAGCTTTAGACAGCAAATATCTCAATGGACAGATGGAATGTAACAGGGTCATATTGTCGTTAAGTTAGTGGACTCAAACTTGAGATAATTGCATATGTAGACACAAACTTCGTTAAATAAATGAATGAATAAATAAGTCGACAGATAATAAATAAAAATGAAAAATAAAATAGAACAAAATAAAGTAAAATGAAATAAATCAAATAAATAAAAAATAAATAGATGAATAGATAAACAAATTAACAAATGAATAGATTTATTCTGCCTATGGAGAAAAATAAAATAACTAAATAAATAAACAAACGAATGAATAAACAAATAAATAAATAAATAATAAATGAATAAATAAATAAACATATGAATAAATATACAAATAAATAAATAGAATCTAACTATGGGAGAAAAAGAAGGGCAGGATGTCATCTTTTAGCAGAAATCAGTTGTCTTTGACAACAAGAATGCCCCAATCACTTGATACCGTGGTGCAGGCAGTCACCTACTTTTCAAGACGAATGACATGGATCATTCTTGGCTGTAGAAACGTCGGCAGATTAATCGAGATATAAAAAGTAAAATGGCCGACAGGAAAAAAAAGTTTTGCTCATAGCAGACATATCACTTAAATAATGAAGTCTTGCTTAAATACTTTACAACGCGGACATATAGTTAACCCTTTGACAACCGCACCCTATCCACCAACTGCAAAAACGTAACCCTTTGATTCCCTCATTCTATCCACCAGCTTCCTGCAGGAAGCTGGTGGATAGGGTGAGGGAATCAAAGGGTTAAGTTTTTGTTTTGCCAACATGGTTAATGATGCAGGATGCTGGTTGACAAGGTGCGGGAGTCAAAGGGTTAAAGATACGTTTGCGTATACGCACGAAGGGGGGTTAGATATTGACAGAACTGTACATATGTTGACCAGGGGGGACCGGAACAATCTCCGCCCTTTATCCACAAGGGGCAGGTACCCAGGCAGGCTCTCTGTTTAAAAGTCCGACGTCTTACCCACTTGACTATTGCGTCTGTCGTGCGAGGTTTTCATTTGAATGCACCAGCTGATTTAGTTTTAGGGCCACCGCCAGCTGAAAGTGTCAGTTGGTTAGTACATAATTGTTGACTTATATAGGCGAGTTTTATCCAAATGCTGAGACAGAGTAGGGAGAAGAAACTGAACGCACACTTTGTTACATGTATTGGTTGAAATGGTTGAACTCAGATGATCTGTTTTCAAAATCACACTTTTGTAACATACATGTGCAAGTAAGGCCAGAAAGTTTTAAACTGGACTGGCCGTCCGTTGCTTGTTATTTTTGCTTGTTTTTCTACTAAATATTTTGTATATTGATATTTTGTGTTTTTGTTTTAAATTTCTTATAAGTTTACATATATCTGTCACAAAAAACCGGTTCCTTTTCCCCTCGTCTTCTTAATCTTTGTCTTGGAAAAAAATTAAACGATCGATAATTTCACAGAACATGAACCGCAGTTTTGTGATTCCATCTTTGAATGTAACTGAAATATTCAAATCACTGTGACACTTAAGACAAACAGGAGCTCGCTGTCTTGACTGAATTGATGGCAAAAGTTTTTATATTATCAGCACCAATCATAAGTGAAACTCTTACTAACAT
>CM060315.1:6525359-6532859 GCA_030674185.1 Monoplex corrugatus | reverse complement strand
GAACGGTGGAGCCGAAGTCCGGCAAGATAGAAGGTCTGCTTGCCGTCATTGAGGACCCCGCCAACAGCAAGAAGGACGGTGCGCATGGAGTGAGTGGTCTTTGGCGTCATGTCATTTACATCTAACCAAGACTATTCCAGTGATAGTAGGCCTCCTTCGGTCATGACTGACCATGGACAAAGTACATCCGTTCTAATGTCTAGATGGGCTGTCTGCTTGGTCCAAGCAGCGTCGCCTGTGACTGTACAGACCAATGCGAGAGAGGCAGTCTCTGTCGCAGCGGTCGCATGTGTATGCTGATGCTGGTCTGTTGGCTGTCATCCCTTTTCTGCGAACTCGCTTTTCTGCTGCAGCAGCTGACAGTTTGTCCTCACCAATCCGCAGCTGTTTCTTGAGAGTACTTCTCCAGCTGTTGCGGTCGTCTGCGAGGTCCTCCCAGGACTCAGTGTTGATCTCAAGCGCCTTCATGTCACGCTTGCAAACGTCTTTGTATCTCAGCTGTGGGCGGCCAATGTTTCTCTGCCCTGTGGCAAGCTCACCATAAAGGATGTCTTTTGGGATGCGACCATCTTCCATGTGGCGAACGTGGCCCAACCAGCGCAGCCGACGCTATCTCAGCATGGTATGCATGGTTGGGAGGCCAGCGCAGGTTAGGACTTCGGTGTTGGTCACCTTATCTTGCCAGGAAATGCCAAGTATGCGCCGTAGGCTTCTCAGGTGGAAGGTATTGAGCCTTTTCTCCTGATGAGCATGCGTGGTCCACGCCTCGCTGCCATACAGCAAGGTGCTGAGGACACAGGCGTTGTATACAGCCATCTTTGTCTTTGTGGTCAGCTTGGGATTTGTCCACACCCTTTGTGTGAGGCGGGCTAGTGTTGTGGCTGCCTTCCCGATCCTCTTGTCGACCTCTGTGTCAAGGGAGAGGTTATTGGTGATGGTGGACCCAAGATATGTGAATTGATGGATGGCTTCAAGCTCGTAGTCATCAATGGTGATGGCTGGTGGAGATGGCGTGTCTTGGCCCAGGACGTTTGTCTTCTTAAAACTGATGGTCAGACCAAAATCTTTGCAGGCCTGGGAGAAGCGGTCCATTAGTGACTGCAAGTCCCGCTGAGTATGGGTCACAACTGCGGCATCGTCGGCAAATAGCATGTCTCTGATGAGGGCTTCACGGACCTTTGTCCTTGCTCTGAGGCGGGCGAGGTTGAAGAGCCTGCCATATGATCTGGTCCGCAGGTGGATCCCTTCTTGCGCTGTGCTGAACGCATGCCTCAGGAGGAGAGCGAAGAAGATCCAAAGAGGGTTGGGGCCAGGACGCAGCCTTGTTTCACACCGCTGCGTACGTCGAAGGGCTTGGAGAGGTTTCCGTTGAACTGCACCATCCCTTTCATGTTTGAGTGGAAGGACTCAATTAAGCTGTGCAGTTTGGGGGGGGGGGGGGGGGGGCAGCCGATTTTTCGGAGAGCCCTGAAAAGGCCGTCTCTGCTGACTAGGTCAAAGGCCTTGGTGAGGTCAATGAATGCCACATACAGGGGCATCCGCTGCTCTCTGCACTTCTCCTGGATTTGGCGAAGGGAGAAGACCATGTCTACCGTGGATCTCTCTGCTCGAAAACCACACTGTGATTCCGGGTAGACGCGTTCAGCCAGTTTCTGCAGGCGGATTAGGAGGACCCGAGCATAGACTTTGCCAACAATGCTGAGGAGCGAGATACCTCTGTAGTTGTTGCAGTCGCTCCTTTCGCCCTTGTTTTTGTACAGGGTGACGATCTTGACGTCCCTCATGTCCTGCGGTACAGCTCCCTCATTCCAACACTGACAGAGAACTGCGTGCAAAGGGTGCAGAAGAGAAGTCTTGCAGTGCTTGATGAGGTCTGGGGGAATTCCGTCGATGCCAGGTGCCTTCCCTGATGCCAGGCTATCAATGGCCTTGCTGAGTTCGTCCACAGTTGGCTCTGCGTCAAGTTCTTCCATTACCGGTATGCACTTGATGGCATCGAGGGCTAAGGGGGACACCATGTTCTGTGTGGAGTAGAGGTCGGAGTAGTGTTCCGCCCATCTTTCCATCTGTTGGCTAGGATTGCTGATTATTTCCCCAGTGGAGGATTTGAGGGGGGCGATCTTGCTCTGTGTTGGTCCCAGTGCCTTCTTGATGCCATCATACATTCCTCGGATGTTGCCTCTTTCAGCAGCACTCTGTATGTCTTCGCTGAGCTCTGTCCAGTACTCGTTTGCGCAGCGCCTGGCGTTAAGCTGAACCTTACTTCTGGCAGCCCTGAGGATTTGCAGGTTCTTCTCACTGGGTGACCGCTTATACTTGGTGAGTGCGGCACGCTTGGCCTCAACAATGGGAGTCATCTCTGATGATTTGGCCTCAAACCAGTCGTGGGACTTCACAGTTTTCTTCCCAAAGGTGGCCATAGCAATGCGGTGCATGGTGTCTCATAGCGTTTCCCATCTCTCAGTGGCAGAGTCTCTGGGCTGCAATGCATCGTATTCTCTCTGAAAGGCCTCTGCGAACTGTTCTACAAGATCTGGCTGAGACATCTTGCTGACGTCAATGCGAGGGTTCCCTTGTTTCTTTGAGTAGTGGAACTTCTTTGGTTGTAGCCTGATCTTGCAACATACCAGAGAGTGGTCTGTGTCGCAGTCTGCGCTGTGATAAGAGCGAGTGTGGAGAACGTTTTTGATAGCGGCACGTCTTACTAGGATCAAATCCAGTTGGTGCCAATGTTTTGAGCGGGGATGCCTCCAGGAGACTTTGTGCTGAGGCTTCGTCTTGAAGAAGGAGTTGGCGATGCACAGTTCATGGCAGGCGCAAAACTCAAGCAGTCGCTGTCCATTCTCATTCATTTTCCCCACTCCAAAGGAACCGAGGCAGAAGGGCCATGAGTCATTGTCTGCACCCACTCTGGCATTGAAGTCGCCCAGGAGAACAAGTTGTTCTGTCCTGGGGATGTTCCTTATGGTTGATGCAAGATTTTCGTAGAACTCATCCTTGGTGTCTGGAGAGGCGGACAGAGTTGGGGCATAAACGCTGATGAGAGTGACATAGCCTTCGGTGGTGTTGAGGCGGAGAGTCAAGAGTCGTTCTGAACCGCCGCTGCCTGGTTCAATCATGTTCAGCAGGCTGTTCCTTACTGCAAAGCCTACTCCGTGCTCTCTTGGGGCATCAGAGCTCTTTCCTTGCCAGAAGAAGGTGTAGTCCCTTTCCTTTAGTGTTCCTGAGTCAGCCAGCCGTGTTTCCTGCAGAGTGGCAATGTCCACATTGAGCCTCTTTAGTTCGCTGTTTATGACGGCGGTTTTTCTGGCGTCGCTGATGTCCTGCAGATCTTGGGAGAGCCCAGGCATCATTGTTCGGACATTCCAACAGCCCAGTTTCACTGCTGATCCTTTTCCTGATCCGTTTCTTGAATTTGAATTTTTCTTTTTGTTTGGTGCGGTAATTAACGACCTGCTTGTCAGATTTTCTCCTAATCTTCATGCACCCAATGAAGAAGGCAGGTCGTGGCGGGACAGCACCTAACTGGCTGGGGGCTGCCCAGCTTAGGCGGGCGGTAGCTGTCCAGTAAGACACGAAGGTCTCTCCCACCGTCAAAAGCAACCCCTGGCGTCAGCTCTACGCCAGTTGAGCAATGACTTATCACCGGTATCTGTTGCTTCCGTGTTGTGCCGACACTAGTGTTAGTAGCGAGGCTGGAGTGTCCTCTCCAGGTCGTAGGTGCAGAGTGTTTGTGGATGAATGGACGGATGTAAGCCTGGGCAGTGTAATATGGAAGACAGGCTGTTGCCCATGCAACTTGTCCCCCCTCTCCACCTTGCTGACAGATCCAAAGGAACAGCAGGGCTGTTACGTTTTGGTGCCAACGTGGCCGCAGGAGCTGCCGGAAAGTGACAAAGTTTGCCATCCAACCGCCTTAGGGGCCCCACACCGGATTTACTGTCAGGGTTTACTCCCTTAGCTAGATGGCCGCGGGTACCTCTCCAGAGCTGGCGCCCTTTGACAGGCTAATACATATAGACATACTGTCTTAGTGGTCTTTGGGTCATGTCATTTACATCTAACCAAGACTATTCCAGTGATAGGCTAATACATATAGACATACTGTCTTAGTGGTCTCTGGGTCATGTCATTTACATCTAACCAAGACTATTCCAGTGATAGACTAATACATATAGACATACTGTCTTAGTGGTCTTTGGGTCATGTCATTTACATCTAACCAAGACTATTCCAGTGATAGACTAATACATGTAGACATACTGTCTTAGTGGTCTGTGGGCCATGTCATTTACATCTAACCAAGACTATTCCAGTGATAGGCTAATACATATAGACATACTGTCTTAGTGGTCTCTGGGCCATGTCATTTACATCTAACCAAGACTATTCCAGTGATAGACTAATACATATAGACATACTGTCTTACTGTCTTTTCTGGTTTCCATAAACCATCTAAATGTTTCCATCATTCTGGTGCTGTCAGCTCAGTGTTTCATAGATCTTTCTCCCCGCTCCCTGTTTCAAGACCTTACTCGCGCATAATGAGTTTTGCGCAAATTCACGGAGTCCGCTAGATCACTGGTGGCAGATCTAAATGGAGCGCATATGGAAGTGTCCGGATGTGATGAATCCATCTTCAAGAATCTCTAAACTTCATAAAATAGCCACTGACACGGTTTACAGGATCTCAGGATCTTTAACGTGCGTAGTTGATATTCTGTATGCGTAATGTATGTACACAGGAAGGAGACACAGGCAGGCATGCACGCATGTTGACCTGGGAGATGGGGGAAAATCTCCACATTTACCCACCAGGTGGAGCTGTGTAGAGGATTGAACCCAGAACCTTTTGGCTGGAAGTCTGCCGTTTACCCACTATTGATTTCATGTGACGATACCAGTTGCTGTGGTATAGTGGTTAGTGCAACAGACTACCGACTGGAAGGTTGTGGGTTCGAATCCCCATCAGTCCCTTCAAAAATCGTCGTGGGATTTTCGTCTCTAATCGGACAGTCAACAAGCAAAGCCAGAACAAGATTGAGGCAGCCGAGATGTGGTTTCTCAGAAGAATGTTGAGATTTCCATGGACAGCAAGGAAAACAAACGAGACAGTCTTGATGGAGGCAGACACAAGTAGATCATGCATAAGGAAGATTAGGAAAAGACAGGCAACATTTATAGGCCTTTTTATGAGGAAAGGGGAATTGGAGCACCAGGTCACAACGGGAAAGCTGGAGGGAAAAAGAGCACCAGGTAGACCCAGGGAGAAGATACTAGACGGACTTGCAGAGTAGCTGAAGACAAGGAAGGTGGAAGAGATGCTTGAGGCAACAAGAGATAGAGACAGATGGAAGTCCATGATCGCCAACGCCATGCGGCAAGGCACCTGATGACGATGAATCGGCTCCTACCCATAGGCTCATTGGGAAGACTGGGACCACACAGTCGTGTCTCATCCCCTTCACGGATATTACATTGAGACTGTTGCTCAAATCTTCTGATCAGCACCGCAGGTGTCTGTATCTCTCGGGCCTGGTTGACGCCAGGGTTCTGATAGTAAGCGTAGAATACAACCCTGTCACGCAGTCTCAATCCTGAATGGAACTCCATAGCATCATAATCATCACCCTCATCGTCATCATCATCATCGCGCTATAAAAACTGTTCCAGCTTTTGTGGCATTGAGGTGACGTAGAAAATGGGACTTTAAAAACGGTGAGCACAAAGGTAATTTCCCTGAGCGCAATGATCCTCAAATAATTGATTTCATGTTATGATTACTTATTTGTTGATTTGTATCTGTCCTTTTATTCAGCCAATGCACGGGGGCCATGCAGGAGGCTACGGATACGGAGCTGGTCCGGCTTTGGGAGCTTTCGGAGCCGGTGGTTTTGGCGGTTACGGCGGTCAGGGTGGTTACGGCGGAGGTTACGGCGGAGGTTACGGGGGTGGTTTCGGGGGTGGTTACGGAGGGGTGAGCAACGGGCTAATGGGAGCCCTGGGAGCCTACGGCCTGTACGGTCAAAAGGAGGCGTCACGCCTGGACCTGAATCTGGAAGTTCAGATCGGTTACCTGCCCAAACCTGTGGACGTCCTACTGGTCTTCACTTCCGCTGTGGACCAGGACACCTGTACCGCTGACTCCCTGGGTCCCGTCCTCACTCAGTGAGTACTCACGTCTACAGTTGGTTTAAAGCTTGTTCAAGAGGGATTCACGGAGCCCGAACAATTCCACATGCGCTCCACCCAAGTCTAACAGCAATCATCTGACAGACTTTCTGAGCCTGCGAAAAACCCCTATGTGCTGGCAAAGTCTTGAAATGGGAAAGGGGGAGAAGGGATCTATGAAACATTAAGCTGACACCACCAGAATAATGGAAACGTTAAGCTGACACCACCAGAATGATGGAAACGTTAAGACAGACAGCGAAAAGGCCAGTTTTTTTTAATGTTGCGGTCTGAGACTGACTGAAGATATCAATGGAATATGGTAGACTTTTACGTATATGGTCGTCTCACGTTTTTGTTTTTGAATATTTTTGTTGTTGTTATTGTTCTCCCCCCCCCCCCCCGCCCCCCTTCCTCCTTCCGATGAGGCATTTATATTCTATTTTTCGGGTTTGCATATTGGGTGTTTCCGTTATGTCACGAACACTGCCACGGCTTATAGGATCTTTAACGTGCGTATTTGACTTTCATCGTGCGTATACACACACGAAGGGGGTTCAGGCGCTGACAGGTCAGCACTTATGTTGGCCCGAGAGATCTGAAAAAAATATATATATATATATATACATCCCCGTAAGCCGGCAGGCGGTAAGCAGACAGGATCAAACCCGTTCCTTCCACTTGGAAAACCAGTGTCGTGAACACTGGACTATCGAGCCTGTGTCAATATATGTGATAAGAGTCAGAATCCAGAACAAGTGCGAGTGGCCGCGTTCAAGCAAGCAGGAACCAGAAAAACACGAAAATAGAAAAAGAACGCGTATTTAACACAACCGGATAAAGGTCACATTGATGATGATGATGATGATGATGATGATGATGATGAATGATGATGATGATGATGATGATGATGATGATGATGACGATGACGATGACGATGACGACGACGACGATGATGATAATGATGACGACAACGACGAAGACTCGACGATGATGATTACGACGATGACATCGACGACGATGATGTCGAGGACAATGACGACGACGATAATTATAACGATGATAGTGTTGGTAGTGATGATGGTGGTGGTGGTGGTGATGATGACGAGGAGGAGGAAGAGGAGGAGGAGGAAGAGGAAGAGGAGGAGGAGGAAGAGGAGGAGGAGGAGGAAGAGCAGCATGAATTGCCTGGAGCCCGACTTAGTTGAAACGATAAGGATGAGCATTTATGATAATGTTTAAAATGATGATATTCACGACAACGACGACGGCGACGACGACGACGGCGATGATGATGATTATGATGATGTAGAGAACTTTTTAGGCCTT
>CM060315.1:6505359-6515359 GCA_030674185.1 Monoplex corrugatus | reverse complement strand
CACTGCACTATGTTGTTGTGCAGTCTGTATCTGTTAGGTCAGCTGACCACACTGCACTATGTTGTTGTACATTCTGTATCTGTTAGGTCCTGACCACACTGCACTATGTTGTTGTACAGTCTGTATCTGTTAGGTGAGCTGACCACACTGCACTATATTGTTGTACAGTCTGTATCTGTTAGGTGAGCTGACCACACTGCACTATGTTGTTGTACAGTCTGTATCTGTTAGGTGAGCTGACCACACTGCACTATGTTGTTGTACAGTCTGTATCTGTTAGGTCAGCTGACCACACTGCACTATGTTGTTGTACAGTCTGTATCTGTTAGGTCAGCTGACCACACTGCACTATGTTGTTGTACAGTCTGTATCTGTTAGGTGAGCTGACCACACTGCACTATGTTGTTGTACAGTCTGTATCTGTTAGGTGAGCTGACCACACTGCACTATTGTTGTTGTACAGTCTGTATCTGTTAGGTGAGCTGACCACACTCCCCTATGTTGTTGTACAGTCTGTATCTGTTAGGTGAGCTGACCACACTGCACTAGTGTTGTTGTACAGTCTGTATCTGTTAGGTCAGCTGACCACACTGCACTGTGTTGTTGTACAGTCTGTATCTGTTAGGTCAGCTGACCACACTGCACTATGTTGTTGTACAGTCTGTATCTGTTAGGTCAGCTGACCACACTGCACTATGTTGTTGTACAGTCTGTATCTGTTAGGTCAGCTGACCACACTGCACTGTGTTGTTGTACAGTCTGTATCTGTTAGGTCAGCTGACCACACTGCACTATGTTGTTGTACAGTCCTAGTGATCTGTTAGGTCAGCTGACCACACTGCACTGTGTTGTTGTACAGTCTGGCGTATATGCTGTGTGATTTCTATGTTTCCATAAGCCAGACACTGACATGACTTACAGAAAATGTAATATGCATATTTGATATTCTGCATGCATATTCACATGAAGGGGGTTTAGGCAATGGCAGGTCTGCATGCATGTTGACTCATCATCATCATCATCATGTGACTTGCCGCATGGCGTTGGCGATCATGGCACTCCACACGAATCTATCTTTTGTCGCCGCAAGTACATCTCCGAAATAGCCGGCAGAATCGGCCAAGCCAAAACAGCATTCAAAAGATGACAAGCATTCTTACCAACAAATGTCTGTCAACTAACATCAGGAAGAGAGTTCTTGAATGTTATATAGAACCAATACTGTTGTACGAATGTGTGGCGTGGACAGTCAACAAGCAAAGCCAGAACAAGATTGAGGCAGCCGAGATGTGGTTTCTAAGAAGAATGTTGAGAGTTCCATGGACATGTAGATCACTCATAAGGAAGATTAGGAATTTTATGAGGAACGGGGATGTGGAGCACCTGGTCACAACGGGAAAGCTGGAAGGAAAGAGAGCACCAGGTAGACCCAGGGAGAAAATGCTGGACGGACTTGCAGAGTGGCTGAGGACGAGGAGGGTGGGGGAGATGCTAGGGGCAACGAGAGATAGAGACAGATGGAGGTCCATGATCGCCAATGCCATGCGGCAGGGCACCTGATGATGATGAAGTACATCTCCCACCTTCTCTGTCCTCAGACACTCTGCAAGTTCGTCCAATATTTTCTCCCTGGGTCTACCTGGTGCTCTTTTTCCCTCCAGCTTTCCTGTTGTGACTAGGTGCTCTAATTTCTCTTGCCTCATACAATGTCCTTTAACCCTTTGATTCCTGCACCCTATCCACCAGCATTCTGCATTGTCAACTGTGCTATCATCATCATCATCATCATCATCATCATCATCATCATCATCATCATCATCATCATCATCACGTGCCCTGCTGCGTGACGTTGGCGATCATGGCCCTCCATATGCATCTATCTCTTGTCGCCTCAAACACATCTTCCACCTTCTCTGTCCTCAGCCACCCTGCAAGTCCATCCAATATTTTCTCCCTGGGTCTGCCTGGTGCTCTCTTTCCTCCAGCTTTGCTGTTGTGACCAGGTGCTCTAATTCCCCTTTCCTTATAAAGTGGCCTATAAATGTTGCTTGTATTTTCCTAATCTTCCTTATCAATGATCTTTTTGTGTCTTCCTCCATCAAGATTGTCTCGTTTGTTTTCTTTGCTGTCCATGGAACTCTCAACATTCTTCTCAGAAAGCACATCTCGGCTGCCTCAATCTTGTTCTGGTGGACAGGCTGCGGGAGTCAAAGGGTTAAGTTTGTTAAGACCAGAACAAAAATTTTCCATCTTGGAAGGTCCAAAGTCTTCAGACACTTAAAATCATACCTTCACGAACAAACTGCGAGTCATCGTACTATTGAGCGTCTTACTGAAAAAGAGATAGAGGAAATGGCTGAAAATCTACCATGAAAGGAGAAAAAAATTGACCCATCATTGATTAGAAAACATGAAAACCATCTCAAAAACAGTACTTCACAGACTCTTACAAGGTGGAACGGAAAGTGTTTGGGCCTGTGGGCTTTTCCGGAATCTGAGATGACGGAATCTTGAAAAAAAAATCAAAAAGACTGTTGGAGGAACAGTGAAGGTTGTCATAGTTTTTGTGTGTTTCTTTGCTGTGTTTATGTGTGTTTGTGTATTTAAGTTTGGTATGTGTTTGTTTTACTTGTGTATTTATCTTTTATTTTCATTTTTTGTTTTTGAGTTTCGTGTTTGTTGTGATTTGTGTTTGTTTTGTTTTCTTTTGTTTACTTGTTTGATTCTTTCTATGATTTTCTGGTGTTGTGATGTGTGTGTATACATGTGTGCGTGCGTGTGGGGAGTGTGCGTGCGTGCGTGGGTGCGTGTGTGTGTGTGTGTAGGGGGACATGGGTAATGGCCGGAGTTTTGTTTTCTCTTGTTTACTTGTTTGATTCTTTCTGTGGTTTTCTGGTGTCGTGATGTATGTGTATACATGTGTGCGTGCGTGCGTGAGTGCGTGCGTGCGTGCGTGCGTGCGTGTGTGTGTGTGTGTGTGTGTGTGTGTGTGGTGTGTAGGGGGACATGGGTAATGGGCCGGAGAAGCTACGATAAAAGAGACGTTATTTTATTTATGTTGGTGGGCAGATGAGGCTATGTGTTGAGTTGACTTGGGAGTGATTTCTGTGATGTGATTACATAACACACCGGTAGACAAGTTTATACAAAATGGGTTTTGTTTGATTTTGTTATTGCTGTTGTTGTTGTTGTTGTTGATTTTTCTTAACAAGAGCAGATACACATAACAGAGAGATTGTTCCACTGACAGTCTGATACAATTGTTCCAATGACCGACTGTACAAATGTAAAGATATAAAACCCATACGCATGGTAGGACCTCAGGACCTTGTCAAGCGCATATGGTTTACGTGCGGACTTAATTTAACTCTTTGACGACGGGCTACTTCGATCGAAGTAACAGCTGAGCTCTCACAGAGGACGGGCTACTTCAATCATAGTAACAGACGGTCTAGGGTATATAACTCCCTCTACTTTTGTTATGCTAATGATTTAGTAGTTGGCAGTTGCTTCCCTTGTGGAGGGAACTTCCGTTGAACGCTTCAGCTACGTTTTGTCGGTTTCTTTGTCTGAAATCGATGGATAAGTTCACTTGCACCCGGTTCTCAGTGATTTCACTATGGCAGCCCTAGGCCAGCAGGAGAGCTCAGCTGTGGCAAGTGCAGTCACAATAGAGTTAAAGCTTATTCCATGATTATTTGGATCTTTTCTATCACACGGCAGCAATGGCATCAGTGCATATGGAATTCATTCCGAGCTGGGAGACGTCATCTTGAGAAACTGAAACTGTCAACCATATAGTGAAGGTGTCTATAATGTGAACAACAGACAAACAAAACTTACAACAAACGACCAACAATATACACGTACAAATGCACACGCACACACACACACACACACACACACACACACACACACACACACACACACACACACACACACACAACACACACACACACACACACACACACACACACCATCAACACACACACACACACATGCACACACACATACATCACACACACGAATATATATATATATATTATATATGCACAGAGGGAGAGAGGGGAGAGATAAGGAGGGTGGGAGAGAGAGGGTGAGACAGACAGACAGACAGAGGCAGAGACAGAGACAGAGAGACAGCGACACAAACACAGAGAGAGAAGAAAAAGAAAACCTTTCCTGACTGGTTTAGCTACGTTCTATGGATAAAATGATATAACAACGAACACGATGAAACAAAAATAAGACAGAAAGAAATGGAAAAAAAAAAAGAACAAGAAAAGAAAACATAAGCAGACTTGAAAATCTGAACTTGATCAGAATGACGATGGAAACAAAGATCTGTAATTGGTATTATAGTTCGGTGCAGTGAGAATTTGCAGTCTTCTTCTTCTGTTGTTGTCTACAAGGCTATTCCATATCTGGCACTGAATGTGGCCAGTTTGTCCAGTTCCTGCAAGCTGCCAAGGATCCTGGTGGTGAAGGGAACCCACCTTTCCTCAGCCTCCTCTGGGAGGATCTTCATTAGCTGAAGGTGGATCCTGTTGAAGCACAGTACCTGGTGTTGCCCCACCATGAAGGGTGACCGTGTGGACATAATTTTTGTGTTATATTGCATGGTACCATGGTTTGTTAGAAAGCGTGTTCAGCTCTGGCACCTCTGACTTCAGCCTAGAATGAGTAATCAATCTCGGATTGTTTTAGCAGCATCTGTTTATTGTTCTCTGCTCACTGAATTAAAAAGTTACAATTTCTCTTGACACATAAATAACAGATTACAGAATGTCTTCTTTTCCTTCAAGAATGAGCTTGTAAAGCTTTACGAATTTATTTGGCTTTAAGTACAACCTTATCAACACCACAATATGTTAAAGCAACCATTATTGTAATCACACTGTTTTGTATATGTATCCTGTTTGATGCACAACCTTAGAAATGATACATCAACATGTATTAAGTCACCATTTGTGTAGTCAAAGTGCTATTACAAATATGTGCAGCTCTGAGTACAATGTCATAAATGACACTGCAACATGTGTATTTAAGTCACCATTCGTGTGATCAAAGCGAGGCCTATTGCTTCCAGTAAAACACATTCATACACACACACACACACACACACACACACACACACACACACACACACAACACACACACACACATCTACACACCCCACACCACACACACACACACACACACACACACACACACACAACACACACACACTTACCCACACACCACACGCACACACATTTCTATTGCCTGTGCCTACTTCACCCTGTTAGCTCACACTAGCCTCAGGCAGCTGGTGGGTAAGCGGAAGGGGCCAGATGTCAAAGAGTTAATAGGCACGTATAGGGTTACATCAAATATCAGTGAAGTAAAGGCATATCTTAACCCTTTGACTCCCGCACCCTAATCACCAAATGCACAAACTTAACTTTTGAATCCTTCACTCTATCCACCAGCTTCCTGCAGGAAGCTGGTGGATAGAGTGAGGGATTCAAAAGGTAAAGTTTTTGCTTTGTAGCATGGTTGACTGTGTAGGATGTTGGTGGACAGGTTGCAGGTGTCAAAGGGTTAATGTCCAGGTGGCCAATATCAGAAGCAAGTGGATAAGAAAAGGATTCCTTGAGTGGGGAGCGTATCTATCTCCTCAGATATTTCATATCTGAAACAAGTATATCATTTTGTTGTTGTTCTTGTTGTTGTTGTTGTTGTTGTTGTTGTTGTTGTTGCTGCAAGGTACTGTGAAAGGACAGACATTAACTGCCCTACTTTTTAAATCACACAAGATGCGTAATTAACAGTTTGTAGACAGGGTGATAAAATATCATGTAAATTTACATGCATATGTATTCATATTCATATTCATTCCATGGATCTACCATGTGAAACTCGGGCAGTTGTCTGCGTTGAGAGCGTGACGCCGCGATGCAGCGCCACCCAATTTTGACCAAGGCTTCAGAAAGGCAAGAAGACTAATTGGCTTTCAAGGGGAGGGTCTTGAGAAATGAACCCATCTCTCCAATATTTCATACCAGTGCAGCCGAGCGAATGCCCTGCTCTTCGCGATTTTCGACTGACGTGGGATCTTTAACTTGCGCAGGCCAGAAGTCACACGGGCATGTATAAATATATTGACTTGAGGGATTATCAAAATGGAAGGATACCATATGCCATGATTATAATGGTTCCCTTTTTTGAATATAAGATACACAGACACACATGTCATTTACATGTAACCAAGATTGTTTCAATATAGGCTGATACAATACTAGTATAAAATATAGACTAGGTAAAACATAAGCTAGATAGAGCCTCAGGACCTGGCCAGCTCATGGATTTATGCGCAGGCTTAAGGCTTGTGCCACGGTCACCATACACGTGGCACCTGTGACGCTAATGCTTGTGGAATTCGTTCCGAGCGCGGAAAAGTCGTATTGAGAAACTGAAACTGAAATTGAAACTGATGGATCTTTCATCACGTGAAACGTGTGGTGTAGCACATATGGACTCTACCGATTATGAACAAATAAAACTATAGACTAACAGCTGAGTAATATCTGTGTAAACATTTTCACTTCAGGGTCTCTGTGGTTTGGAAAATGCAGCATGTTCAGTTTGAGTTTTAACTGCTCACAGCTGTTTCGTAGACAGCGAGATGAAAATCTGCTAATCGTTCATAAATACACAGTTTGTTAATTCTGAAAGTTTTAGGCATCTCAGGCGTATTTCTAAACATGTTTTAACCCTTTGATTCCCACGCCCTATCTTCTACCTGCAAAACTTAACCCTGTCTGTCTCCCAGCCCATTGGAAGTTGACAGATAGGGTGCGGGACTGAAAGGGTTATGTTTTTGCTTTGCTGTCGTGGCTGACAATGTAGAAAGCTGGTATATAGTGTGAGGGAATCAAAGGGTTAACATAACCATGTCCACGAATCTTTGTTGGGACAGACTTTACATTTGTGTCAGAGAGCTGCCCATACATAGCCCCAACATAAGTAAATGCTAATCTTGCTAATATTTAGGCTCAATATTGCCCACTGATTACCGTTTTGATTTGCCGCGAAATATAAACCAACTCATTCGATTTAAACTTTTTACATTATCTATCAGTCCTGTTTTGTAAGGATCATGAGAAAAATAGAGTGACACTTCAAAGTGCCTTCAGTCTTTCTTCCACAGCAAAAAAAAAGGACAAAAGTCTGATGATGCTGTTTACAAAGACTGGTCATCAGTTAGTACACTGGCTGGCCAAAGGCCAAGGGCGACAGGCGTCTGGAGGACGAGTAGCCAGTAATGTAGCCTTCGTCCTTGCTGCCGTCAGTGGAGTAGGTCAGCCCACAGCAGACGTCCAGTGTTGGAGTGTCGCAGACAGGACGCCAGTTCCAGTCGTAGGAGATGGAGTCACACACCTGTAACAGTCATAAGAGATGGAGTCACACACCTGTAACAGTGTAACAGTTCCAGTCACAGGAGATGGAGTCACACACCTGTAACAGTCATAGGAGATGGAGTCACACACCTGTAACAGTGTAACAGTCCCAGTCATATAGGAGATGGAGTCACACACCTGTAACAGTTCCAGTCATATAGGAAGTGGAGTCACACACCTGTAACAGTTTCAGTCATAGGAGATGGAGTCACACACCTGTAACAAGTCCAGTGGATGAGGGTAAACCTTTTGTCCAACAGACCAGTCGCTGTAGTGTAGTGCTTAGCGCAACAAACTACTTACTGGGAGGTTGTGGGTTCGAGTCGCCATCAGTCCCTTCAAAAATCATTGTGGGATTTTTCGGCTCTTACCGGATCCTTCCCAGAACTGAGCATGCTATGGGCTTATTGGGAAGACTGGGACCACACAGTCGAGTCTCATTCACTTCATGGATGCGTTATTGAGGGTGTCGCTCAAAGCTTCTGAACCACACCGCAGGTGTCTGTATCTCTCAGGCCCGTTTGACAGCAGGACATATTCTTATAGTAAGAGTAGAGCGCAGCCCTGTCACACAGTTACAGTCCTAGATGGAACTCCGTAGCATTATGATGATCATCCTCATCGTCATCATCATCAGTGCCAGCTTTTGCAGCCATTAAGGTGGTATAGAAAACGGGACAAAAAAGATATGTCCAACAGATTTTTTCTGTATGTGTGTGATTTTATGTACAGAAGTGGACTCTGAATCAAAGTGAATGTCAGCGTTCAAGCAAATACGAATCAGAAAAACAAAAATAGAATTAGAACGCGTATTCAATATAACAAAGGACAGATACACATGTACATTAATTTTTTAACTTGTGTTGTTGAAGCTTTGCTGTTTTTTAACCTAAATTTTGTTGTACTTGTCGTTTGTTGTCTCGTGCGTAAGCTTCACAAAGGTCGAAACTTTGCGTCTGCCTCGTCTTGTTATATTACATACACGTCGTTATTGTATCTTTCTGTTGTTGATTTTTTTTTAAAAGTTTCCTATTCGCTTGAACGTGGGCAGTCAGTGTTGTTTTAGGATTTCATGTTGGTGATACAGCTTCAATAGTTTGAAGAAAACTTCTGTCCCCATCCCTCTTTTTCGGGCCAAATGGCTCCCGATAATCCAGGAATTTGTAGTACTTTCCAATGTTTTTGATGAATTCATGTTCAAGTCTTCTTTTAGCCAAATGACTTTAGCACTTTCTGAAGTTGTAGTGGTTAAACTATTTCAAACATTTGGTGGAATCTCCATTCATTCTTCTCGTAAACAAATATCTAGTAATTTCTGAACTTGCAGCGGTTACGTTATTTCAGAAGTTTGGTAAATTCTCTATCTGCTCTTCTCGTAGTCAAATAATAATGGGATTCCTGGATCTGGAATGGTTAATTCATTTCAGATGTTTGGTAAATTTCCTTTCCACTCATTTCCTCGCCCATTCACACAGAAATTGAGGGTGGGATCTCTAGCAAAACATTCTCTGTATTTCTAGACTTCATCTACTTCATGATGTAACCCTGCAGGAGGTGGACACAGTGAGGATAATTCCATTTAAAACAAATTGCTCCCCAGAGGGTCAAACTCACACCCCTGATTTATGAGTATACAGTTTTAACCATCTGAACTAACGGGGTTTTAAAAAATATAAGGTCAACAACGTCGATGATGATGACGACGTTGATGATGTTGTTAATGAAGAAAAACAGAATATCAATCAAAGAAAAAAATCTTCTGTTTATAACTTCATACATGTGATGTGTTAACAATGGTGAGGATCGGTGATGATGATGAAACCTAAGATGTTGGTGAAGACGATGACGATGAAGACAATATCACCAAAACCACAACTCACAATAAATCCCCTGCCGGCAAGATCGTCCAGACGGAATCCCTGAAAGTTGCTGACCCTGAAGACCTGTGAGGTTTGTGCCTTCACGCGGCCTTTGGTGACGATACCCGGAATGGAGTGGGAGGGATTCTTCAAATTCCCTGCAGCATGTGCCGGCACAAATCCTCCAAGAAACGGTGATGTCTTTGGCATCCCCGCAAATCCGTATGAGTGATCAGTATGGTCGCTGAAAAAAAAATTGTTCAACGAATGAATCATCATCATCATCGTCATCATGTGCCCTGCCGTATGGTGTCCGTGATCATGGCCCTCCGTACGAATCTATCCCCTGTCGCTGCAAGTACATCTCCCACCCTCTCTGTCCTCATCCACTCCTCAAATCCGTCCAATATTTTCTCCCTGGTCCACCTAGTTCTTTTTTTTTCCTCCAGCTTTCCTGTTGTGACCAGATGTTCAAATTTCTCAAAGCCTCATGAAATGTCCTATAAATGTTATTTGCCTTTTCCTAATCTTCTTCACTGGTGCTCTTTTTGTGTGTGTGTGTGTCTGCCTCCATCAAGACTGTCTCGTTTGTCTTCTTTGCTGTCCATGGAATTCTTAACATTCTTATTTAGAAACCACATTTCAGATGTTTCAGTCTTGTTGACTTTGCGTGTTGACTGTCCACGCTTCACATCCGTA